>CM035138.1:136662565-136907565 GCA_020205605.1 Panax ginseng
AGAGGAGCATCGCCCCTCACGCGGGTCTCGGTCGTCGCCTTCTTCGTGCCCAATTAATCAACCTGTAGGAGCTATGGTTCCTCACCAGCTAACCCTACAGCTCAAAACAAAGAATAAATTCACTATTCTTGCACCATGCCTAAGCCTTTACAATCGGCTTTTGGCCACCAACCTGTTCCGATCAACCCATTCAAGAATCCCGCTAAGGCTTCATTCCTCACTTTCTAGTCATTCTCCGCCGAGTATATATGCTCGATGGGAAAGTTACTTATTCCATATTGAACCCAAAGATGAAACCAAAGATCGATCCCAAAGAACTCACGCTCGCCATTTTTTTTCCCTCGATGGCATTTCCAAATTTCTAGCCCTTATAAGTCCTCTTGTACTATAAGGATATTCTCGCTAGAAACCGAGTCAAGAACATCAAACCTATTTATGCACGTAATGATAAATCAAAAGTTCTTTATCATTCTATGATATTAAATAGCTTTATTCAAATCTCCGATCAAAAGAATCCTCCGATCTCATGAACCTTTCTAGTCAAGATCATCAATTTTGCTATTATGATTACATCAAGTTCGTATAAGGTCCTCCTTCATCGTAATGAGTCCTCTCACCATTCATGGTTCATACAATTTGACCATAAATTCAAAAGTCCATTTCCTATTGGTTCGTCCTTTGGTGGTATAGGTTAGATCTTGTTATGATCTTCTTCCCACCCTTTAAAGGTCCAATTAAATCATTTCAATAACCATTATAAACCTATCCCTTTGAATGAAGGGGTTCCTCCCACTTTTTATTCACAAGAAATACAAAATTCCTTGATTCTTAAATGGGAGTACTGCCTCTCACCTCCGTGTTCTCCAAGAATCAAAGATTCCTAATGATCCACTTCCCAGAGTGTCTCGCCTCTTTTACATTAAGTGGTGGATAAATTCAACATCGATAGAATAGTCACTCAGTTCAAGCAGAATTTCCGCTCATTCGATCCCAAATTTCCCCCACAAGGCCTGCTTCTCCCACCATTAAAGAAAAGGAGTCGAATCGCCACAAAGTCAATATCCAGTTAGTCCTTCTAGTTCATCATGTTCCCAAGTATTTCAGATTTTAAAGATCGCACCAAAGAAGAGTTACTAAAATTGCCTGTGTACTCAATAAAAGAATTGATGAAGCTTTGCATGAAGAGGCTTCTAATCATTCTTCCTGTGGTGATTCTCACACCCACTACCGATGATGATGATGGGAATATGATCCTTATGGCACACTAACCTTCAGATGCTCAGATCCATTCACCGAGTTCATTAGTTCCTTTTCCAAATACCAAATGGCTTCCTCGTCCGGCCACCAGCCTCGCCTTCTGCAACCACTCAATAAAGGAATCTTCAATCGAAAGCAAATTGCATACTTATGTATTCCCAATCATTCAAAGTCATTTTACCAGCTTTTCCTAAAGCAAATTAAAGTGTTTGCTTTTAGTCAAAAGTAGTTATCACTTATTTTACTTTTACTTTCTTTTACTTAAGTAACATGTTTTCACTTATGTAAAATGTTTTACTTTACCCCACCATATGTAATAGCTTCTTTCCTCAGATTATAAAAGGAAACCGAGCTCATTGGTTCATCGACTTCAAACTTAGAAAGACTCGAGCTCTCTCTCGCATAAATCTTTAGTTTCTACCTCCGATTAGCCTACTAAACCCCTCTTCTCTACTTCTCCAAAGAAATGTTCTAAGTTGTAAGTTAATTTAATTTCAGCTTTGTACATAGTTTCATTAATCAAATAAAACTGCTTTTTATTTATTTATTAATTTAATTGTGTTTGTATGCATCTCTCGCTACTTCATCTTTTGTATATTTTGGGTTCCACAATTATTTAGAAAATAAAGTTATTATAGCTTATAGGATTAACATGGTGCCTCTAAATTTTGACCTATGAGAGAAGGCTAAGTAAAATAGAGTACGAAGAGATTGATTGAAATTTTTGCATTCAAGAATCAAGACAAAATGTATTGATATTAATCAAATAAAATTATTTTAAAAGTTACGCCGTATTTTGCATGAATTAAAAGCGTGTATATGAAAACAATAGCATTACTATATATGACCATAAACTTGTATAAGTAGTAAATACTAACGTACGTATATATATAAAATTAAATTAAATTAAAAAATCATTATACTAATTTATTTTATTTTATATTTTAATTAAATTTTGATATTTTGTTCATGTATAAAATATAATTTTCAAAAGAAGGTTTTTTTGGACGGATCAACCATAATAATCGGAATCCGGTTAACATTAAGTTATTTTTTTAATAAATTAATTAATTAACCAATAAAATATTACACACATGTAATCTTATAAACTTGATAGTAAGCACTTCCTAATAAATAATAATCGTGACATTAGCCCGGTAATAATCATGAGACCAGTGCGCATCCTCTTAACGTGCAACCACACTCCGTCCGTATTCTCCCGCGCGTCTCAATAACACTCGTGAGTCGTGAATTACCCTGTCCGTATTCTCCCGCTGTCACCCATCTCATACACAACTACATTCTCTCTCTAAATTCTCATTTGCATACAGTTTCTACTTACAAACCCTAAGCAAAAATAGTAAAAAATGAGAGAGATTTTACACGTTCAAGGAGGACAATGCGGTAACCAAATCGGTTCCAAATTCTGGGAAGTTATCTGCGACGAGCACGGCGTCGATCCAACCGGCCGACAAGTTTCCGACGGATCTTCTGATCTTCAGCTCGAGAGGATCAATGTCTACTACAACGAGGCTTCCGGTGGCCGTTATGTCCCCAGGGCCGTTCTCATGGATCTGGAGCCTGGAACTATGGACAGCATCAGATATGGTCCTTACGGTCAGATTTTCCGGCCTGATAACTTTGTCTTCGGGCAGTCTGGTGCCGGTAATAACTGGGCGAAAGGTCATTATACTGAAGGTGCTGAGTTGATCGATTCTGTTCTCGATGTTGTTCGCAAGGAAGCTGAGAATTGTGATTGTTTACAGGGTAATAATATGTACACATTTCTATTGAATTTTGATTATGACAAGTTATGTGATAATGTTGTTAGTTAGTTTGATATCTGTTGCATCTATGTTGTTAGAAGGTGGATAAATGCATGGAATTAGAATATATGGAATTACATATGGAGAAACTGTTGTAAAATGTAAAAAATGTGGAAGACACGTTATAATCTGATTTTATATATCAGCGTCTGAATGTATTTCAAATAATTCAAATTCATCCATTAGAATTATTTCAAATAGGCCTCCCCTGTCTTTGTTTATATACTCCTTGATAAATGCCAAATTAATTAACATTAAATCCTTAAATGGAGATGCAACCTAATTGTGTTTGGGATGTCTCATATGCAAGATATGTATAATTTTTCTAAAATTTTATTAGAACCTTAAGAATTATAATGGTGACATTTCAGCTTTGCTTGATTTCTTTATAATTCTTATCAAATAGCACCTTGTTCGGAGTCATATTCTTTTGTTTGGTGTCAAGTATATAAAAGAAAGTTTATCTACAATTATTTCCTTACACTTGAACAATATGGTTAATTGTACTGATTTCCATGAAATCCCACCATTTACATTAGTTTCTGATACATGAATCCCTTCTAAATTGAAATTTTCAAAACAATCTAGTATTATTGGAGAATTTGATGATACAGAGTAGCACATTATGTTCTTGTGCTATGTACTTCTTTCAAACAATAATGTTTTGAGCTTCTCTGAGTTGTTTGTTTGGTGTTTTTGAATCCTTAAATTTAATGAGCAGAATCAAACAACTAGATCTTATAAGCTTATTATTTTTTCTTAGATATTTTATCAAGGCCATATGCTATATGCCAATTTAAATGTAGTTTTTGATATGGGTTTTGACTAACCTGATCAGCCTGTCAATTTCTAGGGCCTGCCAGCCTAGCTATAATGCCATACAATGTAGTTTTATGGATCAATAAGATAACATCTTGTATTGGTCTAATGTGGTTGATTTGTCTTCTGCTTCTCTCATTTATGGGCCAGGTTTCCAGGTGTGCCACTCGCTCGGTGAAGGCACGGGATCTGGCATGGGAACTCTTTTGATTTCAAAAATAAGGGAGGAATATCCGGACAGAATGATGCTCACGTTCTCTGTTTTCCCTTCACCGAAGGTCTCCGACACGGTTGTGGAGCCCTATAATGCAACACTCTCAGTGCACCAGCTTGTGGAGAATGCTGATGAATGCATGGTGCTTGATAATGAAGCTTTGTATGACATTTGTTTCCGGACCTTAAAGCTCAGCACCCCAAGTTGTGAGTTTCTATTACAATTAGGAATTATGATATTTTGTAATGTTATTTTACTGAATCTCAAGGATCCCCTTCTCATTTGAATATTTTTTTTTGCAGTTGGTGACCTTAACCACTTGATCTCTGCAACTATGAGTGGAGTAACATGCTGCTTAAGATTTCCTGGCCAGCTAAACTCAGATCTGAGGAAGCTTGCTGTAAATCTGATTCCGTTCCCACGTCTGCATTTCTTCATGGTGGGTTTTGCACCCCTCACTTCACGTGGATCGCAGCAATACATTTCCCTCACCGTCCCTGAGCTGACTCAACAAATGTGGGATTCCAAGAACATGATGTGTGCAGCCGACCCACGTCATGGACGCTACCTGACGGCTTCAGCCATGTTTAGGGGGAAAATGAGCACCAAAGAAGTGGATGAACCGCTAATCAACGTGCAAAATAAGAATTCATCATACTTTGTGGAGTGGATCCCTAACAATGTGAAATCTAGTGTGTGTGATATTCCACCCACAGGCCTTAAGATGGCGTCCACATTTGTGGGGAACTCCACTTCAATTCAGGAGATGTTTAGGAGAGTGAGTGAGCAATTCACAGCCATGTTCCGGTGCAAGGCCTTTTTGCACTGGTATACTGGGGAGGGAATGGATGAAATGGAATTTACTGAGGCCGAGAGCAACATGAATGATTTGGTGGTCGAGTACCAGCAATACCAGGATGCTACCGCTGAGGATGAGGAAGACTATGAAGATGATGGTGCGGAGGAGGAGCAGTAAGACGGCTAAAGTTGCAGTCAGTCGCGTATAAACGAAGTACATGTGAAGTTGTATCTCCTCTCCATTTCTTATATCTTTACTCGTGAAGTTGTATCTTATTGGACGTCCCTTATTTTATTTCAACTATCTGCTTGTTAACACTGATCATTTAGATAAGTATTTACTTTAGTTACTTGAGCATTTTAAAACAAACTAGCCTGGATATGAGGGTGTTATTCTTTTGTTGACTAGCCCTTCCAAGTATTAAAAGTTTCATAATGCTGCTTTTGGATTGAAGTTTGCATCGAAGGAATGAAATTGAGGACATAATGAAATAATTTGAAGTGTATATTTGGTTATTGTTGTGATATATCCATTTTATTGGAATGAATTTTATTTTACCTTCTTCACATGAAATAAAAAATAAAAAATAAAAAATAAAAGAATGAAATGAATTTTTATTTTATTAGAATTTTTTTATTTTTTTTTTCTTTGTAGTTTATTATCTCATTCCAAACGTAACATAATGTTTGCAGCAGAGAATCAGTTCACTTATGACCTGGTTTGCAGTAGAGGATCAGTTTACTTATGATCGACTCTCAAGTTTACACTAGCTCATTTTTAAGTGTATGAATCTGTGGCCATTAATTATCCCATCATGTGTTCATCAATAAATAAATGATTTTACCCATTGTATTATATTATATTTTAACATTGTTATCAGTATTATAATTTCTGGAAGTGTAGGTAATTATGTTTATCTTCATTGAAAATGATTTTTTCTGCTCCAACATTTTAATTTAATGTATGTTGCAAAACAACTATATCAACTATATAATTTAAAATCACAAACTTGATTTAGTTTAGTTTGGTTTGATTTTACTAATTTTTATATTGTTTTCCTAATTTATATTATCATAAGTATTATTTAAATTGTATTAATTAAATACTATCCAAATTTAAAAATATTCCTATCTCTAAAAGGAATAGAAAAAAAAATATTAAAAAAAACTAATATTCACTAAAAATCCTTGTTCTTAATTCTATTAATTTAGTCCTTCAAATTGATTCTCATTTTTTCATTTCCCTTTCAATCAATCAATCAATTAAAAATCAATTAAATTTTCGTTCCCCTTTCAATCAATTAAATGTTGTGTAGATTGTGATGATGGAAAAACTTACATTATGTTTGTTTGTAAGAATTATAATTTTAAATTTATTATTTATAAGACTATTAATTTCAGAATTATAATTATAATTTTAAGGTTATTAAGTTATTTTATAATTCATAGACAAATAAATAGTACAGAAGAAGGTATATATATAGGGCTATATGTATATACACAGCTGTATATTACACAAAGAGGCTATAATGATGCATTTTTTGAAATTTATAATGACAGAACTCGTCGCCATATAGTTAAATATAACTATGACGACGGGTGAAACTGTGACACCCCAAAATAGGTCTACATCTCCCATTCTCGAGTTGTCAATACACTGCATGCGTAAACAACTACAAACTTTATTATTACAATAAGTAAATCGTGAGTTTAAATACGATATTGTCATCTGTATAATATCCACATACAAATAAATCCTCATCATAATTATTGATACATTATTTTACAACAATGGTGAGGACTACTAAACAACTCTCCCTAGAACTTTCATTCCATACCCCACTCGTATTTGCTATATTCTCGCATCCCGAGAAGAAAAATGGAACAAAAAGAAAAAGGTGAGCTCGACTAGCCCAAAAAGAATATTATGACTAAGATAATATACAACAAAATTATCGTTAGTCTTCAACAGGAAAAATATAATAGAATACAATAGACAACAAGTTTTAAATCAATATTCGCAATGAAATAATAATTCATTAGAAGAGTTAAGTAGAGAATGCAAACTACTATCTTCTATGTATGAATTTTAAAGTTCATCGCCTATTTTATCCCCGTAACATCAATCAATATATATCTCGATCAAATATTCATCCTCGCACTACAAAGCCAAGGACATTCACCAAATGGTCATGTTCATCTAAACACTGCTCATCTTTGCACTACGCCAAAGATATTCATCGAAATCATTCATCTTTGCACTACGCCCAAAGATATTCATCATAAATCATTCATCTTTGCACTACGTGCCAAAGATATTCAATAATATCATCATTTAAGACCGAGGATAATGAAAATATTTTTTTAAAAAAACGAATCCAAAGAATCAAAATGACAAGGATTAAGGATTAAGGATTCGCATTTTGTTTTATCCACGCCCAAAAAGACCTCAAAAATAATCATAGTGGCGTAAAATTCAAGAATGATCAAAACATGGATACAATCAAAGCTAGTATCCACAATAGATATTTTGACTTAAAAGAAAAATTTTTATTTTTCGATGAATAAAGGTCGATTCGTGAATAAGATCAGATATCGTGAATAAAGGTCAGATACGTGAATAAGAACCCCCCACACCAAAAGTTCCAAATTTGATAAAAAAAAAACTTCAGATCAATATTTCAAAGATAATGATATTGAAGAAATAATATCATTACGAAAAAAATAATATCCTCACCTCGAAAGATCAAGATTTAACCTGGAATAATGGATATAGACTATATCTTGAACTTTCACCGTATAGCAATACTCAAAGTATACTCAAAATACTCACAAGAATACGCCGATAATATAGAGAGAAAAAACTTCAATTTCGTGTGATTTTCAATTCTAACCCAAGACCTATTTATAGGAAATCGCTTAGAACACCAAAGTTAGTAAAATTTAATATAATATTAATATATATAAAAATATTATACGATTCCTTGAAATCTTAATCTCAAAGAATTCACACATGCCAACCTTCTAGAAAAAATAAAAAAAACGTTTTTCTAATTTAAAATAATTTAAACTTCCAAAATCAATTATTTTGAGCTTCGTAACTTCAATAATTCATAATAAATAGCCCTTTTATCAAAAAATTCGAATCTCATGAAACTTTATAGGAAATTCAATTCTATACAACTTTGCGTAAGAAAGTTTTTCCAAATTTCCAAATGTAAATTGACCAAATCCATAAACGGGTGATTTTAGAGGCTATAATCAAATTTCACCAATAAATGGGGTCCAATTTATATGTTTAACATGTTTTAAACATTTATTGCAACAAAAATACTCTTTCTCCTCAGATACTCATATATCCCACATTCGTTGTAAAATATCACCATTATTATATTATTAAAATATAATAATATATATTTAAATGAATTATTTTATCGTAAAAAGATAAAATTTCAATTTTCAACAATTGTCACATTAAAATTTTCTCCATCTATATCCACATAAAATCAATATTTTCCTCATCATATGAATCAATAATTAATTATTCACAAATAATATTACGTAATCACAATATCGACAACTGTGCAGCCTCCTGTGAAAGCAGGGGCTTTCCAATAAGAATTTCTCCTTCTCAGCCAAGCAATTAGGTGACCAAACCTCTCTTAGATGTAACTTTCTAGACATTGCCAATAATGTTATCTAATAATATTATTCAGATAATATGAATTATTGTTTCGATAAATGAAAAATACCGTAATGACAATTATTAAAACAACAAAGAATATAAAATATCAACGCAAAGAATTATTGAATCAATAAAATAAAACATCGAATAAAGAATTATCGTAACCATTATTGAGTAGTGCCTTCTTACGTAAGAGTCAATAATTGGTGCAATACCGTGTGCTACCGCTCAACAACGCCAGACATCGTGTTTTAACCACCGGGTATTCCAACAAAGGTAAAAATTCAGAATAACTACGCCAAGTATTTTTAAACAACTTATATTTGTCATTTTCTTCCTCCAATCGCTTTTAGTTATGGGGCTCACACATGGTCATACTGTCAGCATTTAATATTCCCTCGACAAGCATTTAATATTCCACGACCAAACGAATATTCCCCGACAACAATGAATATTTTATAACCACTTGCTTATTTTGAAATATTTATGATTTTACCCGTAAATTATCCACATTAATCACATCAACCCTTACTATTTCAAAATAATAATTAGAGGAAATTAAATTTCATTTATTAATTATTTGGGATCTTACAACCTCCCTCCTTATGAAATTTCGTCCTCGAAATTGACGTGACGCACTCTGTGTTTCAAAAAGATGAGGATACCTCGCTTTCATTTCCGCTTTCCAACTCCCGTGTCATTTCTCTATAAGATGGTTTCTCCACAAGACTTTAACTTGTGGTATGACCTTCGTATGTAGGGACATGCTCCTTCCTATCCAAGATCTTGACAGTACTTCCTCATACGTTAAGTCTTCTACTATCTCGTCCTGGTTCTAACTCAATAACGTGATTCGGTCTTTCACATATTTACGGCAAGACGATATGTGAAACACATTATGAACACGAGACATACTTGAGGTAACGCGAGTCTATAGGCTACATTTCCTACTCGCCAAGAATTTGAAATGGACCAATAAATCGTGGATCGAGCTTTTCTCTTCCCTTAATCTTGTAACTCCTTCCATGGGGCAACACGCAACAATACATGATCCCCTATACTAAATTCCACATCCTTTCGATGAAGATCCGCATAACTCTTTTGTCGATCTTGTGCCGCTTTGTATACGCTGTCGAATCATTTGATCTTTTCTTGTAGTCATACGCATTTAACTCGGGTCCCAACAATGTTGCTTCACCCACCTCATCCCAACATATTGGAGAGCGACACTTTCGTCCCATATAATGCTTCAATGGGGCCACACCTATACTTGCCTCGATAATCGTTGTTGTTGTAGGAGAATTCCACCAATGGTAAATACTTATCCTAACCGCCTTGAAGTTCAGGACACGAGTCTTAATAAATCTTCAAGAGTTTGAATAGTCCTCTCGATTGTCCGTCCGCTTTGAGGATGGTATGCGCCGAATCGAATCTTAAATCCGCATCTATAGCTTTTTGCAAGCTAACCCAAAATCTTGAAGTGAATCTTGGGTCACGATCCAAAACTATGGATACCGGCATGCCATGCAATCTCACAATCTCATTTACGACATTTTGAGCAAGACGCTCAAGGAATAAGTCTCCGTGATTGGCAAGAAATGAGCAGACTTGGTTAATCTATCAACAATAACCCAAATAGCATTTATGCCTTGAGAAACCGTGGAAGTCCCGTAACGAAATCCATGGTAATGTGTTCCCACTTCCATTTCTAATCTCAAGTGGTTGCAATGGTCCCTTAGGCACTTGATGCTCTGCTTTACACGCTGACAAGTTAAACATGTTGAGATAAACTTTGCAATCTCTCTCTTCATATTGTTCCACCAAAATGTATGTCAAGATCACGATACATTTTAGTACTTCCTGATGGATTGCAAATGGTGTATTGTGTGCCTCCATCATAATCTTGTACTTCAAATCGTAATCGTTAGAAACACAAAGTCCGGAGTGGACTCAAGTATTCCTTCTTCATCAATTCTCGCCCTAATAGCTCCTTCTTGTACTTTCTTCTTCATATGCATCATCACCCGGCTGGGCTTTGAGCAACCTTAACTTTTTCTATTAAAGTTGGCTCTATCAGATATTTGACATCATCGCACTCGCTCTCGTGATATGATCTTCTACTCAACGCTACGCCACCACCACGCTCGCTTTTTCCAGATGGTATCAATAGTGTGGTCGTAGTCTTTCAATAGCTCGAGCCAACGTCATTGCCGCCAGCCAAGATGTTAAGTTCTTTTTTGAGTGAAGAAATATTTAAGGCTTTTATGGTCCTAATATATCTCCACTTTCTCCATATATAGATAAGGCTCCCGATCTTTAAGCGCTGAAACGATCACCGCTAACTCTAGATCATGAGTAGGATAATTCCTCCTCATATTCTTTAAGTTGTCATGAGGCATAGGCTATGACTTTCCCACGCTGCATGAGAACACATCCTAACCCTTTGCCCAAGATCGTCAGAGATAACAAATCCATCCGAACCAGATGGTATTGTTAGAACAAAAATAAATAAGTCTCCTTTTAAGCTCTTGAAACTCTTCTCGCACTCTTCGCCCCAAACGAATTTTGTATCCTTCCGAAAGTTAGATGAGTTAATCTGAGTAGCGATTCGAGAAAACCCTTCCACTAATCTCCGATAATAACCAAATAAGCCCAAAAGCTACGTGATTTCACCACCGACTTTCTGCTGCCTCCTAACTTTGTATTGCTTCAATCTTCACCGTCAATGATACTCCATGTTTTGACACCACATGCCCAAGAAATGCTACTTCCTCGCCGTAACTCGCATTTCTTTAACTTGGCATAAAGTTTGTTTTCACGGCCTTTGGAGTACCAAATTTCAAATGGTGCTCATGATCTTCACTAGCTTTTGGAATATATGAGATGTCATCAATAAAGACAACAAATCGAATCCGATCCAAATACTCTTTGAATACTCGGCTCATCATATCCATGAAAGCCGCAGGAGCATTAGTCAATCCGAAAGACATAACTAAGAATTCATAATGCCCGCATCGAGTTCTAAAGGCGCTTTGAATATCCTCGCCTAATCTTCAAATTGATGATATCCGTAATCTAAGATCGATTTTTGAAAAGAATTGTGCTCTCTTGCAAATCGGTCAAACAAGTCATCAATACGAGGTAGAGGATACCTATTCTCGATAAAGTGATACGGTTCAATTCCCGATAGTCAATATAAAGTCGATACTCCCGCCTTTTCTTCTTTACAAATAAAACAGGAGCACCCCCTAAGGAGATGTACTAGATTTAATGAAACCAATGTCCAACAACTCCTGTAGTTGGACCTTTAACTCCTCAAGTTCAATAGAGCCATTCGATATGGGGTTTTAGAAATGGGCTTTGTACCAGTTCAAGGTCAATAAAGAATTCAACTTCACGTTCTGGGGGTAGACCGGGAAGTTCTTCAGGAAATACGTCAGGAAGGTTAATAACAACAAGAATATTATTCAATTTTGACGTGTCTTTATTCAAATCCATAACATGGGCTAAGAAAGCTTGACATCCGCTTTTTAATAAACGAATAGCTTTATGATTAGATACGATACGTTGATTGATTTTAATGGTTTAGTTGTTGAATTCAACAACAAAGTTGTTTAGAATATGAAAGCTAACAACCTTACGAAAACAATCAATTTTGGCATGATGAGTAGTTAACCAATCAATCCCTAAAATCACATCAAAAGCAAGTATCTTTAAAGAGATAAGGTCAATGTAAGATAAGGGTGCCAACATGGATTAGACAAGATTTATAAACAAAGTGGATGTGATGAAAGTTTCTCCTAACTGAGTTTCCACAGATAGGTCAAAGTCTAATTTCTCCGAAGTCAAGTTTAAACGCTGAGCACAAGCAGAGAGATAAATGAATGGGTAGCAGACCTAGATCTAATAAAGTATAAACTTCACAAGAATTTATAAATAGCTTACCCGTGATCACCTCGCTTGTTCCTCGATTTTGACCACCACAACAAACGCCTTCTTCCAGAACTGCTGACTTTGACTTTTCTCGGGATACTTTTTGAGTCACCGTCCTCACTGAACTAGGTTTCGCCATCGCGTAATCTCGAGCGATATATCCTTCCTTTCCACAATTATAGCATACCGAACTCGCTGTGGGCGCTTGGATCGATATGTCCCTCTTTTCCGTGATTTATAAGAGATATGATCGGTGGTCGCTTTCCTCCTTGAACCAATTGGTCACTGCACTGCTCGTTTTCATATGGTCGCTGTTGTTGAATCTCCTCTTTTAAAATCTCCTCCCACTCGCTTTTCTATTTTCATGGCCATGATTACCCACCGTAGTGGTTACCATTTTTGTCCGCCTTTTCTTTCTCCACCGATTATTGTTGTTTTGTTGATCGCTATCTCCCAGATGATCCTCGATTGGGTACCTCTATTGACCGTATTTATCTCGCTTCTAACAATTGAGCCCTCATAACAACATCCGAATAGAGAGAAAATTTATGAGAGATGAGATATCGACGATGTCGGGTTTCAAACCTCTCGTAAACATTCGCGTCATACGCTTCCTCATTCTCCACCAAATGAGGTGCAAACCTCGATAACTCGCAAATTTCGCCAGATCGAGACACCGCCATGTTGTTCGCGCCCAAAGATAATAAACTCCACTTCCTTCATATGACGAACACTTTCGTGAAAGTATTTGTCATTAAATAGTTTCAAACGCTCTCCCAAGACACGCCGAAGGCTGGGCACCGATGGGTACGCTTCACGCATTCCCACCAAGAGTCCTTTCGCCACTTTAACATAAAGGTGGCGAATGGAACCTTCTGCTCTTCCGTGCATCCCAAGACATCGAATATCTTGGTAATTTGCTTGACCCATGTTTCGCCATGATCGGATCCGCTTTCCCTTAAATTCGTGGTCCCAACTTTTGAACTGCTTGGTCGTGACAACCCGTGAATTGCTATCATTTCTCCTATGTTTTGAACACGAGTCTCCTCGTTCGATTTTGCATGAACCGCAAAAAGCTTCTAAATATCCCCTCGCTCATCATCTCGCTCAAAGGGTGTTGTTCATAGAGGAACATTGCCACTGTCAGACGCTCTCCTCGTTGGTGAGTACAAAGCGCTCCACTGGCCTCATTTCCATTGTTAATATTCTCAATGACATTCTCAAATACCGCCATAAAACAAGGGTTAATTAAGGAAATCAATATATCACATAATATCCCTATATAATCGACCAACTATCAAATAAGCTTTAGTAGACACACTAAATGAAGGATTTACTCGCCTCTCCCTCCTAGTTCTATTCCCCGATCTCCGCCAGAGATCATATCCCTAAGCTCGATACCAACCGTGTGACACCCCAAAATAGGTCTACATCCCCATTCTCGAGTTGTCAATACACCTGCATGTAAAACAACTACAACTTTATTATTACAATAAGAAAACTGTGAGTTTAAATACGTATATTGCCATCTGCATAATATCCACATACAAATAAATCCTCATCATAATTATTGATACATTATTTTACAACAATGGTGAGGACTACTAAACAACTCTCCCTAGAACTTTCATTCCATACCCCGACTCGCATTTTGCTATATTCTCGCATCCCGAGAAGAAAAATGGAACAAAAGGAAAAGGGTGAGCTCGACTAGCCCAAAGAAGAATATTATGACTAAGATAATATACAACAAAATTATCGTTAGTCTTCAACAGGAAAAATATAATAGAATACAATAGATAACAAGTTTTAAATCAATATTCGCAATGAAAATAATAATTCATTAGAAGAGTTAAGAGAGAATGCAAACTACTATCTTCTATGTATGAATTTTAAAGTTCATCGCTCATTTTTATCCCTCAGTAACATCAATCAATATATATCCGGGATCAAATATTCATCCTCGCACTACAAAAGCCAAGGACATTCACCAAATGGTCATGTTCATCTAAACACTGCTCATCTTCAGACTACGGCCAAAGATATTCATCGAAATCATTCATCTTTGCACTACGCCAAAAGATATTCATCAGAAATCATTCATCTTTGCACTACAGGCCAAAGATATTCAATAATATCATCATTTAAGACTGAGGATGATGAAAAATATTTTTAAAAAAAAAACGAATCCAGTGAATCAAAATGACAAGGATTAAGGATTAAGGATTCGTACTTTGTTTTATCCACGTCCAAAAATACCTCAAAAATAATCATAGTGGCGTAAAATTCAAGAATGATCAAAACATGGATACAATCAAAGCTAGTATCCAGAATAGATATTTTGACGAAAAGAAAATTTTTTATTTTTCATGAATAGTGTCGTATTCGTGAATAAGATCAGATACGTGAATAAAGGCCGTATACGTGAATAAGAACTCCCCGACACCAAAAGTTCCAAATTTGATAAAAAAAAAAAACTTCAGATCAATATTTCAAAGATAATGATATTGAAGAAATAATATCATTACTTAAAAAAATAATATCCTTTACCTCGAAAGATCAAGATTTAACCGAATAATCGGATATAGACTATATCTTGAACTTTCACCGATAGCAGAATACTCAAAGTATACTCAAAATACTCACAAGAATACGCCGATAATATAGAGAGAAAAACTTCAATTTCGTGTGATTTTCAATTCTAACCCAAGACCTATTTATAGAAATCGCTTAGTAACACCAAAGTAGTAAAATTTAATATAATATTAATATATATAAAATATTATACGTATTCCTTGAAATCTTAATCTCAGCAATTCACACATGCCAACCTTCTAGAAAAAATAAAAAAACGTTTTTCTAATTTAAAATAATTTAAACTTCCAAAAATCAATTATTTTGAGCTTCGTAACTTCAATAATTCATAATAAATAGCCCTTTATCGTAAAATTCAAATCATGAGTTTTTATAGGAAATTCAATTCTCTAAAACTTTGCGTAAGAAAGTTTTTCCAAATTTCCAAATGTAAATTGACCGAAATCCACAAACGGGTGATTTTAGAGGCTATAATCAAATTTCACCAATAAATGGGGTCCAATCGACATGTTTAACATGTTTTAAACATTTATTGCAACAAAAATACTCTTCCTCCTCAGATACTCATATATCCCACATTCGTTGTAAAAATATCACCATTATTATATTATTAAAATATAATAATATATATTTAAAATGAATTATTTTATCGTAAAAGATAAAATTTCAATTTTCAACAATTGTCACATTAAAAATTTTCTCCATCTATATCCACATAAAATCAATATTTTCCTCATCATATGAATCAATAATTAATTATTCACAAATAATATTACGTAATCACAATATCGACAACCAGCAGCTTCCTCAGAGCAGGGGCTTTCCAATAAGAATTTCTCCATCGCAAGCAAGCAATTAGGTGACCAAACCTCTCCTTAGATGTAACTTTCTAGACATTGCCAATAATGTTATCTAATAATATTATTCAGATAATATGAATTATTATTTCGACAATGAAAAATACCGTAGTAATGACAATTATTAAAACAACAAAGAATATAAAATATCAACGCAAAGAATTATTGAATCAATAAAATAAAACACCGAATAAAGAATTATCGTAACCATTATCGAGTAGTGCCTTCACGTAAGAGTCAATAATTGGTGCAATACCGTGCTACTGCTCAACAACGCCAGACATCGTGTGTTTTAACCACCGGTATTCCAACAAAGGTAAATCAGTAAATAACTACGCCAAGTTATTTTTAAACAACTTATATTTGTCATTTTCTTCCTCCAATCGCTTTTTCATTATGGGGCCACACATGGTCAGCGCTTGGTCGCATTTAATATTCCCCGACAAAGATTTAATATTCCACTTACCAAACGAATATTCCCCGACAACAATGAATATTTTATAACCACTTGCTTATTTTGAAATATTTATGATTTTACCCGTAAATTATCCACATTAATCACATCAACCCTTACTATTTCAAAATAATAATTAGAGGAAATTAAATTTCATTTATTAATTATTTGGGATCTTACAACCTCCCTCCTTATCAAATTTCTCGTCCTCGAAATCGACGTGACGACTGGTGTTTCAAAAGATGAGGATACCTCGCTTTCATTTCGCTTCCAACTCCCGTGTCATTTCTCTATAAGATGGTTTCTCCACAAGACTTTAACTTGTGGAATGACCTTCGCAAGCGTAGGACATGCTCCTTCCTATCCAAGATCTTGACAGAACTTCCTCATACGTTAAGTCTTCTTTGCTATCTCGTCCTGCTTCTAACTCAATAACATGATTCGGGTCTTTCACATATTTATTTAAAGTCAGAGCATGTGAAACACATTATGAACACGAGACATACTTGGAGGTAACGCGAGTCTATAGGCTACATTTCCTACTCGGTCAAGAATTTGAAATGGACCAATAAATCGTGGATTGAGCTTTTCTCTTCCCTAATCTTGTAACTCCTTCCATGGGGCAACACGCAACAATACATGATCCCCTATACTAAATTCCACATCCTTTCGATGAAGATCCGCATAACTCTTTTGTCGTCGATCTTGTGCCGCTTGTATACGCTGTCGAATCATTCGGATCTTTTCGGTGAGTCATACGTATTAACTCTCGTCCCAACAATGTTGCTTCACCCACCTCATCCCAACATATTGGAGAGCGACACTTTCGTCCATATAATGCTTCGAATGGGGCCACACCTATACTTCTGCTCGATAATCTGTTGTTGTAGGAGAATTCCACCAATGGTAAATACTTATCCTAACCGCCTCAAGTCTAGGACACGTAGTCTTAATAAATCTTCAAGAGTTTGAATAGTCCTCTCTGATTGTCCGTCTGCTTCGAGGATGGTATGCCAATCGAATCTTAAATCCGCACCTATAGCTTTTTGCAAGCTAACCCAAAATCTTGAAGTGAATCTTGGGTCACGATCCAAACTATGGATACCGGCATGCCATGCAATCTCACAATCTCATTTACGTACATTTGAAAGAAGACGCTCAAGGAATAAGTCTCCCGATTGGCAAGAAATGAAAGCGGACTTGGTTAATCTATCAACAATAACCCAAATAGCATTTATGCCTTGAGAAACCGTGGGAAGTCCCGTGAACGAAATCCATGGTAATGTGTTCCCACTTCCATTTCGGAATCTCAAGTGGTTGCAATGGTCCCTTAGGCACTTGATGCTCGCGCTTTACACGCTGACAAGTTAAACATGTTGAGATAAACTTTGCAATCTCTCTCTTCATATTGTTCCACCAAAATGTATGTCAAGATCACGATACATTTTAGTACTTCTTCCGGATGGATTGCAAATGGTGTATTGTGTGCCTCCATCATAATCTTGTACTTCAAATCGTAATCGTTAGAAACACAAAGTCCGAGTGGGCTCAAGTATTCCTTCTTCATCAATTCTCGCTTCGAATAGCTCCTTCAGATTTCTTTCTTCTTCATACGCATCATCACCCGCCTGGGTGGCTCGAAAGCAACCTTAACTTTTTCTATTAAAGTTGGCTCTATCAGATACTTGACATCATCGCACTGCTCCTCGCATATGATCTTCTACTCAACGCTACCACCACCACGCTCGCTTTTCCGGATGGTATCAATAGTGTGGTCGTAGTCTTTCAATAGCTCGAGCCAACGTCATTGCCGCATGTTAAGTTCTTTTTTGAGTGAAGAAATATTTAAGGCTTTTATGGTCCGAATATATCTCCACTTTCTCTCCATATAGATAGTGCATCCAGATCTTTAGCAGCAACGATCATCGGGCCGCTAACTCTAGATCATGAGTAGGATAATTCCTCCATATATTCTTTAAGTTGTCATGAGGCATAGGCTATGACTTTCCCACGCTTGCATGAGAACACATCCTAACCCTTTGCCCAAGCATCGTCAGAGATAACAAATCCATCCAACCAGATGGTATTGTTAGAACAGTGTGCAAATAAGTCTCCTTTTAAGCTCTTGAAACTCTTCTCGCACTCTTCGCCCAAACGAATTTTGTATCCTTCCGAGTTAGATGAGTTAATCTGAGAGTAGCGATTCGAGAAAACCCTTCCACTAATCTCCGATAATAACCAAATTTAAGCCCAAAAGCTACGTGATTTCAACCACCGACTTGGCTGTTCCCTAACTTTGTATTGCTTCAATCTTCACGGGTCAACAGATACTCCATGTTTTGACACCATTGATGCCCAAGAAATGCTACTTCCTCGCCGTAACTCGCATTTCTTTAACTTGGCATAAAGCTTGTTTTCACGAAGCCTTTGAGTACCAAATTTCAAATGGTGCTCATGATCTTCACGGCTTTTGGAATATATGAGGATGTCATCAATAAAGACAACAACGAATCGATCCAAATACTCTTTGAATACTTTGGTTCATCATATCCATGAAAGCCAAGCAGGAGCATTAGTCAATCCGAAAGACATAACTAAGAATTCATAATGCCCGCATCGAAGTTCTAAAGGCGCCTTTGAATATCTCGCCTAATCTTCACCGATGATATCCGTAATCGAAGATCGATTTTTGAAAAGAATTGTGCTCCTTGCAATCGGTCAAACAAGTCATCAATACGAGGTAGAGGATACCTATTCTTGATAAAGGACATGGTTCAATTCCCCGATATATCAATACAAAAGTCGCATACTCCCGCCTTTTTTTCTTTACAAATAAAAATGAGAGCACCCCAAGGAGATGTACTAGATTTAATGAAACCAATGTCCAACAACTCCCCGTAGTTGGACCTTTAACTCCCAAGTTCAATAGAGCCATTCGATATGGGGTTTTAGAAATGGGCTTTGTACCAGTTTCAAGGTCAATAAAGAATTCAACTTCACGCTCTGGGGTAGACCGGAAGTTCTTCAGAAATACGCCGTGAAGGTTAATAACAACAAGAATATTATTCAATTTTGACGTGTCTTTATTCAAATCCATAACATGGGCTAAGAAAGCTTGACATCCGCTTTTTAATAAACGAATAGCTTTATGATTAGATATGATGATGATTGATTTTAATGGTTTAGTTGCTTGAATTCAACAACAAAGTTGTTTAGGAATATGAAAGCTAACAACCTTACGAAAACAATCAATTTTGGCATGATGAGTAGTTAACCAATCAATCCCTAAAATCACATCAAAAGCAAGTATCTTTAAAGAGATAAGGTCAATGGGTAAGATAAGGGTGCCAACATGGATTAGACAAGATTTATAAACAAAGGGATGTGATGAAAGTTTCTCCTAACTGAGTTTCCACGATAAAGTCAACGCCTAATTTCTCCAAGTCAAGTTTAAACGCTGAGCACAAGCAGAGAGAGATAAATGAATGGGTAAAGACCCCAGATTCAATAAAGTATAAACTTCACAAGAATTTATAAATAGCTTACCCGTGATCACCTCGTTTGGGTTCTCGATTTTGACAAATCACAACAAACGCCTTCCAGAACTGCTGACTTTGACTTTTCTCGGGATGTCTTTTGAGTCACCGTCCCTCACCGAACTAGGTTTCGCTTCATCGCAATCTCGAAGCGATATGTCCTTCCTTTCCACAATTATAGCATACCCGAATCTGCTGGGGGCGCTTTGACCGATATGTCCCTCTTTTCCAAGCATTTATAAGATACGACCGGTGGTCGCTTCTCCTCCTCGAACCAGGCTTGTTGGCGGCAATCGCTCCTTCACATGGTCGTTGTTGAATCTCCTTTTAAAATCTCCTCCCACTCGCTTTCTTCTATTTTCATGGCCATGATTACCACCAGAGTGGTTACCATTTTTGTCCGCTTTTTCTTTCTCCACCGATTATCATTGTTTTGTTGATCGCTATCTCCCAGATGATCTTGATTGTGGTACCTCTACCGACCGCACTCAAGTTCTCTCGCTTCTAACAATTGAGCCCCTCATAACAACATCCGAATAGAGAGAAAATTTATGAGAGATGAGATCTTGACGATCGGGTTTCAAACCTCTCGTAAACATTCGCATATAATGCTCCTCATTCTCCACCAAACGAGGTGCAAACTCGATAACTCGCAAATTTCGCCAGATCGAGACACCGCCATGTTGTTCGCTTCTAGTCTAATAAACTCCACTTCCAATAATTAATAATTATTCACAAATAATATTACGAAATCACAATATTGACAACCAGCAGCCTCCTGTGAAAGAGGGGCTTTCCAATAAGAATTTCTCCTTATCGGCAAGCAATTAGGTGACCAAACCTCTCCTTAGATGTAACTTTCTAGACATTGCCAATAATGTTATCTAATAATATTATTCAGATAATATGAATTATTGTTTCGACAATGAAAAATAATGTAAAATGACAATTATTAAAACAACAAAAGAATATAAAATATCAACGCAAAGAATTATTGAATCAATAAAATAAAACACCTAATGCAAGAATTACTATAACCATTATCGAGTAAAGGCCTTCTACGTAAAAGTCAATAATTGGTGCAATACCGCAAAGGCTACTTCTCAACAACGCCAGACATCGTGTTTTAACCACCGGTATTCCAACAAAGGTAAAATTGGAATAACTACGCCGTTATTTTAAACAACTTATATTTGTCATTTTCTTCCTCCAATCGCTTTACATGGGGCCCACATGGTCGCTACTGTCAGCATTTAATATTCCCCGACAAAGCGATTTAATATTCCACGACCAAACGAATATTCCCCGACAACAATGAATATTTTATAACCACTTGCTTATTTTGAAATATTTATGATTTTACCCGTAACTTCATCCACATTAATCACATCAACCCTTACTATTTCAAAATAATAATTAGAGGAAATTAAATTTCATTTATTAATTATTTGGGATCTTACGTAAACCGTCGCTTATAAATTTCATCGTAGTAGACATAAAATCTGTATATATATATTTTTTCCATATATATATATATATATATATATATATATATATATATATATATATATATACGTCTCGTAAACCATAATCTTAACCTCGATCTAGATATTGAATGACCCAATTTAATCATAATTTTATCTCCATTGAGGCTCTAAATACACAATAATATTTCTTAAATCAAAGATGACAAATTACTAAAAAAAACCCGATAGTCCTCTTGTCACACGCCTGCCGCCATGTCATTGGCTGCATAATTGTGGCTAGCTATGCTATCAAATTAAATAAATGAGATTGATTCAAAAGTAAAACCCACTTATATTATGTATACACGGTGACACCTTCTATCCCAAAAATAAGATAAGTTAGAATTATAAAATTTATATAAATTATTTTTAAATTTAAAATTCATGTAATTTATTTTTAATTTTTAAAAAATATAAATTTATGATTTAATTAACATTTGTCAAATAATTTATAATTTTCATAATTGAATTGTAAATTTGATGAATTCATATAAATTTTAAACTCTAAAAAACAAAAATTAATAATATCAAATTAAGATAAAAAAAAAGTCTTAGGTTGTTAATTTGAGATTATTAATACAAATTAATAATCTCAAATTGAGATAATTAGAATTAATCTCAAATTTTAAACTCTAAAAAACAAAAAAATTAATAATCTCAAATTGAAATTAAAAAAAAAGTCACAGGTTGTTAATTTGAGATTATTAATAAAAAAGTAATAATCTCAAATTGAGATTATTAGAATTAATCTCAAATTTTAAACTCTAAAAAACAAAAATGTAATAATCTCAAATTGAGATAAAAAAAGGTCACAGGTTGTTAATTTGAGATTATTAATAAAATATTAATAATCTCAAATTAACAACATATGACCTTTTTTTTTTATCTCTATTTGAGATTATTAATTTTTTGTTTTATAGAATTTAAAATTTATATGAATTCATCAAATTTACAATTCAATTATGAAAAGTATAAATTATTTGAAAAATGTTAATTAAATCATAAATTTATATTTTTAAAAATTAAAAATAAATTACATGAATTTTAAATCTAAAAATAATTTATATAAATTTTATAATTTAACTTATCTTATTTTTGGGATAAAATTGTAGTCAGAATGACACAGCAAAGGTGACAGAGGACTAGTAAATGTCGAGCAAGAACCAAATTAGAACCAAAATCACACAAAAATCGCAAGAATCAAGATTTCAATTAAAACCGCACTAACAGCCCCTACAGATGTGTGGCGCTTTTAGGTGGGTTGAATAACCAAATTTTGGGTTTTGGCTTTGTTACTACCAAAACCAAACCGCATAAAACCGAAACCGTGTGTGTATGATGTATTATCTCTAAGAAATTCTAAAGTTACTTTTCACTCGAACACGCCAGAGAAAACTCCATTTGCATTGTCATTTTTTCACCAATCAAAAGAAGATGTTAGAGGTTATAGAGTCAAAATTAAGCAATTGGGTTTTGGAATTTTGAATTTGTTTGATGCGTTATTGGAGGGACTTATAGTTGAGGGGCTCGAGCACTTGATGCATTAAGTTAATGTCAATGCTATAATTGTAATAGTCTAATAGATTATTTTTAGTCCTCCCCGCAATATATTTTATTCTATCTTCAAGATATACTTTTAATTTTGGGAAACTAGATAAACATTCTTGCTTTGTTATCGAATATATGGTCTCCGTTGTTTTATATAAATAGATATTTTAGTTTTAAAGATGCTTGATATAATTCTCTCATCATCGATTTCATCACCAAGTTAATCGTCGATGTAAGTTTTATGTTAAATTTTATCAAGGCTTAAACTTTTTTGTTGTTTCAATTGGTTTTGGAACCAAACCGCACTCAATTAAAACCGCAGACCACACACTTTAAAAACCGCACCGCACTAATCACAAAAGCGGTTTCAAAAGCGGTTTTGAATTTTTCAAATCAGACTAAGCGGTTTCAAAAGTGTTTGACTTCAAACCGCACTCAAACCGCACCATGCTCACCCCCAAGGAGGACTATCAGGGGTTTTTTTTGGTAATTTATCGTGC
The DNA here is from genome assembly GCA_020205605.1 of Panax ginseng. Classification (NCBI taxonomy): domain Eukaryota; kingdom Viridiplantae; phylum Streptophyta; class Magnoliopsida; order Apiales; family Araliaceae; genus Panax; species Panax ginseng. Next base: position 136,686,114 of record CM035138.1, read on the forward strand.
CGATTTAAAGAATATTACTACGGCTAGAGGCTCTAGCAGTAGAGAGAAATTGTGATTAAATTGAGTCATTCAATATCTAGATCAAGGGTTAAGATCATGATTGCTGAATAATATTTGTGGCAAATCCCATTGTTACTTGATAGAGACTTTTATATATATATATATATATATATATATAAACATGAATGTGTTAAAAGAGTAGGCCTTAGATAACTTGTACTTCACTTTTAATATTTTAAATATTTTAATATTTTAATATTTTGTGCAATCTCTTTATATTTGATTAAAAACGATAAAGCATCAATGCGTAAAAAAAATAATAGCAGACAAACTTGTACCTAAGTAAATATTTTAATATTAAATACATTTTGTTTAACTATACCGACAATATGTTAAAATGTGGGCCTCTTATTTAAATAGAACCGATAGAGCTTTCTCACGGCTTGGTATTAATATATCACAATCTCAAATTTTCCAATAAGTTGATTAACTGTCCAAAAGGGCACATTGCATAGCCTCCTGGCCAAGAACCGACATCATGGAAGGATCCCTATATATATATATATATATATATATATATATATGGAGGATGGAGGATGGAGGATGGAGGGGGGGAGGGGTGGGGGGGAGATATATGCATCAGAGTCATGGAAGTATGAGGAAAAAACATTGGTCTCCCTAACCTAAAAATTAGAGCGAGCTTCTCAGTATCCGGCATAATCCTCATCATTTGCATATTAAAAATTTCATATCTGAATATAAAAAATCTCAAAGGAATCTCAAAGGAGAGGCAGAGGCAGACTCTACTCTATTTTATAAGTTCAAGCAACGATGCAAATGAAAAGGCTAGTTGCGATTATTTATATGCACCTTCCAAGCCCTAGGTGGAGTTTTCAAACCACATACATACCTATATACATAATAATAATTCTTTATATTTATTTAATTAATTCGAAAAAATACTACTTCATAATACTTTTTTTTTTTTTAAAAAGAATCTCATTATATATATAAAAAATTTATTTTAAAATTTTAATTATTATAATTATATTTGTAAATATCTACAAAATATTGCTATTTGTAACATATCTTTTTCTTTTATTTTATTTTTTGACAAAGGAACGTATCTTATTTTTAAAAGTTATGCAAATCACATTTAAAATAAATTAATATATTTAAATGTGCAAATATCATCCTCCTAAATAAATTAATTTTGATAACTGATTACAAATGTTTAGTTAGTGGAAGGATGAGGTAACTCCCTAGTGTTAGTTGGTGAGTAAAATAAGGACTACTATCAATCATCTCTCTTTATTCAACTTGTTTGGTGTTTGGGATTTTAGCCTCTTTTTTTAAACAAAATAATAATTAAGAACTTGTCTTTTAATATTGAGATATTGTTAACGAGTTGCTCATAAAATACTACTCCCTCAGCTTTAGAATTAGAGATGAGTACTACTACTTTTTTTCACTATAAATTTGGGATAAGTTGAAGTTGAGATGGGCCAAACAAGCTGCAAAATAAATAATAGTAACAAATTTTAAACACCAATCAAAATAAATAAAACCTGGTTTCTATTTAAAAAAATTACCATACATACATACATACAAACATATATGCATGATGGCAGTCAAATTGAAAAGTAGAGATAAAAATGTTTTCACATGGGGTTTTCTCTCCAACTGTAATCCTCCTAATGGGATGGGATGGGATGGGATCCAAACACTTGTAGTAAGTAATATATATATATATATATATATATATATATATATATATGTGTGTGTGTTAATGCCTCCTTTTTTCCTTGATCTACAAAATTACTAGTATTTAAGATACTAGCCTAGCCAGTAGGTACTAGTATATTTCTTAAATAAAAAATGAGTTTAATAATAATATCTATATCTTTCTCAAGATGGGCAATTCCCCAACATGTTGTTGCTACTTCCTCTGACTCTTCCTCCCCAGTAGCAGCTTGTTCTTATTGATGATCTTAATCATCCTGCTCCTCCTTTTTTCAGCAGCAATTAATTTGGCATCATCACTAGTATTTTTTCTTCTATTCACCACCTCAAATGGTTGTTGGGCTTGGAAAGAAGAAGAAGAATTATTCAGCCTCATGCCAAATGTAGTCTCCTCTGCATAACATACATTCAGATCAGGAATTCCATGTGGGCCAGTAGCTTGGTTGACCAGGCCCAGCCCACCAGACGATGCTAAAATTTGCCCACTTATTTGTGGTTGATATGCTGGTGTTGGATATCTGAATGACTGATGAGGAAACGGGTGATATTCTTGTTGGTCCACCTTCACCCCAAAAAAGCCTCTTTCAATTTCCAGTTGGGTATTCTTTTTCTTTTTTATATGGTAAGACTTGAGCTGTAAAAATCAAAACAAAATTACATAAATCAGCAGCAACAACAACAATTAAATAATTTATTTATTTATTTATTATCCATCAAAATAAATACCTCATCTTTCTTTGCTTTCAAAGCCAAATTGAAAGTTAATAGCTTATTGTAGTAGCTCCTCACAACATCTACTTCCTGTTTGATAATTACACACCAACACAATATTACTACTCAATATCATCATATGTTTTCTAGTAAAACAGAATTCATCATTAATAAACAACATGATAAAGATTAAAGACACCCACCCTTGTTAATAGCTCTTTGCGTTGGGTTAATCCATCGATAATCTCCAACCACTTCTTTCTTCTTGGCTGCAAGATATAGGCCAGATTAATAAACACAAGAAATATAGGCCACTGTAGTTTAAGACAATACACACACACACACACACACAAGATATTATATATATATATATATATATATATATATATATATATATATATATATGAAGAATGGCATAAAAAACTCAATTGTCTGAAATTAAAAACCCAGACGTCAAACTCCAAGATAAGAAAGGAAAAAAAAAACATATGAATTATAACAAGAAAAGTCTAGAAACATATAATTGGAGAAGAATGTACACTGGACTAATAAATTCAAAGGAGGAGGAGAAGAAGATACCAAATTAAATTTACCATTTTCTTTGAATTTTTCTTGGACTTTTCCTCAGATTCACTCGGGGAGAAAGCAAGAGGAGTCGAAGGACTGGTCACCTCCGTCTTCAATTTCGGAATTTTGATATCAATTTCTCTCTCCTCTAGTTTGGGCTTCTGTAAACATGGCAATCGAGGCGGACTTGGGGTAGAATCAATGGCAGATCTCCTTTTTGTAGCACCCCATTTGAACGAAAATTTAGTTCGACTATCCGATTGGAAGAATAAATCTTCGAGATCGAGCAAAATATCGCAGACATCCAATTCGTTTTCAGTAAAAATAGTAGGAAGAATATAAGTCCCACCACTTGTGGTATGCTTCATTGTGTGTGTCTCTCTCTCTAAAATTTTTCAATCAGAAATTCATTCATAGGGAGAAAGAAACAGAGTTGAGTAGAATGGAGATAGAAAATACAAGTATATAGAATAGGGATAGGATTGGATTTAAGGAGAGAGAATTGGGAGGGGAGGAGAGAGAATGGCTGTTGCCACGTGTCAGAGATGGAGGGTTGTCTAGGGTTTATGAAATTCTATGGGAGATGGGAGATGGAGGCGGTGTACACACCACACCACACTAGTACACAGCTTTAACGGGGCCAAAGACGATTGGCGCGTGTGATGAATTATCCTATTCTTCTTCTGGTTTTTTTATTTTTCTTGAAGGGCAAGTATTTTGATGAGGTAGTAGTGTTTGATATAAATTGTTTTGCCTTTTGATGATTTTTCAGATTGTTTTTGCCCGTACTACCATAATATGATATCTAAATTTAATTTGTAAGAATATAGGAAGGTGTTTCTCCAAAATAAATAAATATTATATATTTTAATTTTAATAATAAACAAACAGTATCATTCCTCCAAAAGACTACTTTATAAAATTGACTGCCAAGTCCAAGTGTAGTATATGAAAATAGAACTAACTACGTGTCAGTAGAGTTAGTAGTACCATCCATATATGTGCGTTAAAAACAACTTTTGACTAGTCTACTGTACTATATGTACTTATCTTTAAAATTTTAAAAAATTTATCGCTTAATTAGAGATATATTTTTTCTTAATTTTTTACCTTCTCTACATAATTTTAAAAAAATAAAAGGGAAAAAATAAATTTTACTTGATAAATGACACTAATTCACTTACCTAATAGTATTTTATAATTAATTTATAATTATTATATTTATTTATATTAAAATTAATATTAATTTTAAATTTAAAATTTCCTCTAATTTTAAAGAGCAGTTATTCCGTTCTCCATTCAAGCTTCGTATCCTACAACTGGCAAAAATGACATCACCAATTCATTCTTTAAAATACATTCATTTAAGGACCAATCTTTTTTCATGCAGCTAGAGGCCTGTTCGGGACTCATTATTTTAAATGACTTATAAGTTAATATATTTGTTCTTATAAGTTAAATATTCGCATTATTTAACTTAAAGATTAAGTTAAAACGAAGTTATGAAGATATTAATAAAATAATATAAACACTATTAAAAAGAACATTAATAAAAAGAGGGCAAAATAGAAGAAGGATAAAATAGACATTACATTTGGACAAACTAACTTAATTTAAAATGACTTATAAGTCATTTTAAAATAAATCATAAATCATTTTAAAATAAATCAAAAAATTTATAAGTTACTTTTATAAGTTATACTTAAAACCAACTTATAAGTTGGTCACAGGAAATATCGCAAACCACAGGTGGTAAAATAAACTTTACTCGCAATATGATACTGAGATGCATAGAGAAAGATGCTGTCAATTGAAAGATAAACAATAAAATACCATACACACTCCAAACACATCCATGAATGATGAATTAATCAACCCATCTCGATTACAACATAATTTCAACATGTAAGGAAATACAATACCAGACATGGAGAGGGAAAATAGAAAGTAATCATGCATTTTTCTTAGCTGCATACAGATATGCTCTCTCTCTCTATTCCTCCCTACTCAAATGGGGAAATAGTGGAGGACATCATCTACTTCTAAGGTTAGATATAATTTATGAGAAGATTAATACAAAAGATACAATGAGCAATGAGTCTCAACGCACCAAAAGCTGTTGTTGGAAGTCAGTCACGTAGTGCAAGGAGAACTCTTTAGTTTAGGAACTTTAAATCTGGATGAAAACAACTTTGGAGTCTCTGCGACAGAAGTGCTGGCAACCGTTTTACGCTTTGAATTTCCAGATCCCTGCACCCCAAAAAAAAATCAAGTTGAAAATAATAAGCCTAAGAGATCCTCACATGGGACGAGAGAATGTGCTTTCTTGACATTCTTGTTAGGAAATGATAACATAGGTACACAAGGAAAAATGTAGACTGTAGTTCTTTAACTACTCACTGAAGCCTAATAATCAAGACAGAATGTAAAGCACTCGTATGTTGTTGTAAGCGTCAAAAGATGCAACAAGTGACTGATTTGAAATGGGTGTCTAAATCACAAGTATAAAATGGTTCCAGTTAAACGCTCATGACCTGATCAAGAATAGCCAACATAATGTGCCTATAGAAAACAAAGAGATTCTAACCATGCAGGCTAATAAACCAGTTTACATGAATGCTTCATAAAAGCACAGTATTAAAGTCTGATGATGATAATATTAGAAAACATAAACTTATGGATTCTCTTATTCCAACCAATATGCTCAGGCAAGAACAATGAGTTAGAAGCTTCTGCCAAAATTGGTTTATCCTCCACCCCTGATATGAATATGCTGGAGTATACCAAAGTTCATTGGCAGCAAATTCAATCACGTATATCCATATATAAACACATACCACATAGCTAAAGTCTCTCATCTCCTGAAATCTCACAGTACCAAGAAGCGGCATATTATGAGGGTAATAGTGAAAACACACAAAATCAATTTCTAATTTTTGCAGATTAACACTTTTTTACTTTAGGTATGCTTGATCTTCAAATTTTATGACGAAATCTAGCATAACTTTGTGTAGTGGGTTTCATAGATTTTGAGTTGAGGATTTGTTTTCGATGTCTGAATGGAATCTAAGTGATTGAGATGAGAAGTGAGATGAAGGAGATTAAGACGGGGGTTTTGACCCGTTTACAGGTATGTGGGTCGGGATTTACCCAATTGGAGGTTGAAGACGACAACTTTTTTGGGACATCCAAAGTTTTTTATTTTCTTTTTAAATTTGATCATTTGATGTGGCATCCATCTTTTGTTTTTTTCCCTCACATGTTTGTTTTCTTCTCCGTGTCATTTCTTTTGTTTTTTTATTTTATTTCACATAGCCATGTAGGAAAAAAATTAACGTCCATCTAATTTTCGTAATAGAATGGTCCATTTTCACTATTTTAATTAGTTTAAGTTGGTAATTGAACAAATTAAAAGTTTAGTGGTGTAATAAGTAAAAGATGCTAAGTATGATTAATTTTGCCGAAGTTCATTTATTTATTTTTATTACTACAAACACATTTCCAGGGTTTTCATAAAAAGTGATAGCCACAAGCAACTAAGCAATTTGCCAACTCTAAATTCTGAACACAAAGTATAACTCAAGAGTAAACCACATCCTGAACCTACATAATTTAATTTTGCATTCATATGTACCATATAACTGGTAAATTGTTTTAAGACCAGATAAGACCATAATAATATTAAGCCTTCCACAGCTCCTAACAATGTGTCACATGGACAGTTAGCAGAGAGCTCCTTGTAAATTGTAATGTTATTCTAATGAAATATATCTATCAAGTTTCAACCACTTGTATGCATCCCTTCTTACTATTTGCATACTTACGCTTAACACATATAGTTCATCTTAAAGGCTGATTCATCTATAACCAATGTAACACCTATGGTCTACTGTGGACATATCACATTTGTTGAACTAGTGACACAAATGAGGAAAATATGTTCATGACATCAGTGTAAGTGGTCATCGAAATATTACAAAAACTTTTGTATAGCAGATCTATCAATCTGTTGCATACCGAGGCATCTTCTCACTAACACGAGAACATGTGTATGCTTGTGTTTGTTTAAATTTGAAAACAACTACATACAAGTATATAATGTAAAAGAAACAACGGGAAAATATTGTTTCATGTGGAAACACTGATTGACAATCCATGCAGCACTAGATAAGATCAGATCTTAAATCCATTACCATCTTTCGTGATGCCTTAAACAATGTATTGCAAGAGAGAACTACTGTTACAAACTGAAATCATGTTTTCAAAGAATGAGAGTGATTTAATATATTGAGTGTTGTTTCTACAGTAAAAGTAGAAAGTTTACTAATCAACTACAACTATATCAAATATTAAACTCTTCAGTTGTTTACTCAATATTTTATGGGCCATGAGAATGGTGACTGCAAGAGTAAATTACTAATCTTGTACCAAACCTGCTATGTGGCTGTAGTCATTCTAAACTTTAAATGGAAAATGAGGGATTACTTCTATAAATGTTCTCACAGATCATTGCATAAATCTAATTAACCACATTATACAACTTTCAGAAAACAGGCAAAAATCTGGCTTTCTCTAAACCCTGTTAAATATTTGTGGGAGTCTTGTGTACGGGGGACCTTTAAAACAGCGTAAAATCACCACATGCAGATGACATTATCTACTGTGAAAAAACTACCATTCGAACACACAAGTCTCATAAAATAATGTAAGTCATAATCACCTTTTCAACGACTTGAGAAGATTTCTTCACAGTGATACTCTTGCTTTGCACACCACTGTTCTTGCCTCCCAATTGAGACCTTGCTGTTTCTGCTATACAGCGACGTAATACAGGTGTCTCAGAATCACTTCTGGCTTTCCTTAATAACTCCAGTTCCCTGGAAAGTTGGGAAATTTCTTCCGTCTTTCTCAGAGAGTCAGATTCCAGCTCAGCCATGTCAGTTTTTAAGCTCAAAATCACATCATCTTTCTCATTGTTTGATGACTGCAATTGCTCCATGTTTGCCAGAAGTTTCTCTATCTTCTCATTCGCTTGTTCAACTTCAGCATGTTTACCCCTTAGTTGATCAGTTAAGTCGCTCTCCAGCTCCTTATACTGGTTCCATGCAAAATCCCTCTCAGATAACAGAGCAGACAACTCAGAATTTTTCTTTGAACCAAGCTTCTTATTTTCATGTTTTAGTCTCCTCAGTTCATTTTCCATTGCCTTATGGTGCTGCTCTTCCCCCTTTTTACTGTCATTCTTAAGTGCACATTAATTCAAAAGTCAGAAAAACATTTTAAGAAGGAAAATAGTGATCCAGATTTATAAAGAAAAGAGAGAGAGAGAGAGAGAGCAGTATTACAAGGGAACTTACTTTTGGATCGGAGCATTTACGAGAGAGGATGTCAAACCATTCTTTAAAATCTGCCAGTTCACTTTGTGTATTTTCTGCATGTTTAGATGAAATAATTCAGTTTACAAAATTAAATTGTGCGGAACAAAAACATCGGATGAAACTAACACCACTCCCTTCTCCTACCCATAATAAACACATAAATAAACAAAATAAAAAATTATGTTTCTTAAAAATGCTAGGTTGACTACGTAGCCCTCTCACCCCTCTTTAGGTTAGGAAATATAGGGGTGAAAGAAGAATTCAAATTATAGCTATATGACTTCTAATAGTGATAGTAAACTTAACCCAACCCAAAGAAGTATTTTGGCCAGTATGTGTCACAGGCTAATGATGGCAATAAGCGCGGATGTCTTGCACCCATGCCAACACCAGCTGAATGCCATATTTAGGTAATCAGCGTTAAGTTTAATGTTAACCAATAGATCTTTTTGTGCAATAAATTTGACTTGCAATAACTAATATATAGGCTTCTTCTCTTTTCCCCTCCTAATGAAGTTGGTTTACGATTAAACTGTCCAACCCAAAATGGTCATGCTACAAGTACAACACACTGACAAAATTAAGTGTCCTTCCCTGTCTTTCCTTGCATCCTATTTTTGAACGATTACTGTTTTTGCTCTGGAGAAGATGTTTATCCTCATAATGACGAATTGGTCCATGAAGCCTCATCCGCTTCCACCTGGACCACCTCCATCCATTCAACCCCCCCCACACACACACACAACACAGAGCAAAAAATCTTATAATCTACCCATTATATTTCCAGACAATGCATTAACATCATGTTTACATGCAAGAAAACACCAAAGAAAAATAATAACTGAAATTCATGAAATAAAATTCCAAGTTTCCTCTCCAATTTTAGCATAAAAACCTATGGTCAGAAAATAAAATTCGGATAAAGAAAGAACCAACCTAAGTTAAGCTTGTACATCAAAGCCTCTGTCAGCTTCAAATTAATAAACAAATCAGACTTCTTTGACTTAACCGCCCGTTCCATTTTTTGCACTTTAATATTCCTCCTCATCTGAAACAAAAAGGCAAAAAATCGTCATAAACCCTAAAAAATAAAAATAAAAACCCTAAATTGACAGAAACATTCTGAATTCATCAATAAAATGAGGAATTTACCTGTGAGAGTTTCTCTTGATACAGACTAACATCGGAAACCCAGCGATCGTGCTGTAATTTAAGTCTATCTTCAAGAAATTTAAGCTGCGACTGTTGCGTCTGTAGCATTTGTACCAGAGCATTGAAGATCTGGTTCCATTTTTTTCGATCAGAAGATATATTAGAGTCTTTTGGTGCTACCATTGTAGAAGAAGATGGAGATTGTTGATAAAGGAAACCAAAAATAGAAGAAGAGAATTTCAGATCAATTTAGAGCGAATATCACCGTCTCAATTCAAATATATTTCAACGGTCATCTGTTATGTTGTAGTGCTTTTATATAAAATCCAAAAAAATAATCTGAAACCGAGTCCGGTTGGTGAAAACCACTTTGTGTAAAATCGGGTTAAATATAAATAATCGTTAAAAAGTTTGATAAACTAGAACTTTTTCAAATTATTCTCGATTTAAATTATAAATTTTTAAAGTTAAATTAATTAAAAACTTTTTTTAATTTTGACTAAATTATTGAATCTTATAACCAAAAGAAAGTATATAATTTTTATTAATCTTAATTTTTATAATTTTAAAATATATTTATATCGCTAATTATTAATTCGAAAAAGTTTAAAACTGTCAATTTGATTTAAAAAGTTGAAATCTTAATTTTAATAATTTTTAATACTTCAATCATATCTTATTTTATCTCGATAAATTTTATAAATCAAAACTTAAAAACTTTATTTTATCTTTCAATAAATTTTATTTTGATTTCAACAACTAAATTTCTATTCAAGTATGGTAATAATAGCCCACTTTAAGTGTAAAGCATTGGATTTCAGAGTTCATAACTTAAGGTTATGACTCATACTAAAATTTTACTACTTCCATTTCGAAACTAATCAACTTTGATTTCTTAAAGTTGATTTTTAATTTAAAATTAATACCATTTTATTTATTTTTAAAGCTAGTCGTCGCACTATTTTGTTTTTTTTACATATATCGCTACTAATCGAATAGATTATGTATAGTTATTTTTAATAAAGCTCTGAAATAAAAACATGACAAGTTTTCATTGATAAGTATATCGAATTACAAAACCTTTCATCTCAAATTAAAACTCAAAATTCAAAAACATATATATTTCTAAAAAATAGACAAAAATATACAGATTTGTATAATTTTTTAATACGAGCAACGAAAAGAGGGCATTCATGATAACTCCGTTTAAATCATAAAATCAGATTCACCCGTTAATTCAAACTTCCTCCAGATCAAGGAAAAAAAATCTAAACTCTATAAAAAGAAAAAATAAGTGCACATCTATACAATAGGCTGAGTAAAGTTTGAAACTCTCTTTTTGTTTGGATGGTTTAACATAAACTAAATTTTATGATGCTAAATTATTAAGAAAGTAATATTAATACTAAATTTTACTAAGGACTTTGAAACTAATAACTCCCTATTTGGCAAGGCAGTGCATTGAAATAAATATATTTTAAAGAATTTTTGGCAAAAATGTTTTTTTATAAAAAAATTTAAAATAATGTTTAGTTGCTTAATAATAAAAGTGTTTTTTTATTATACAGTAATATATGACCTTTTAATTTTTCTATAATTATTTAAGCTCAAATTCATAAATTGTGTTCGATTTGAAAATTGCTTCTATCAAAAGTACTATTAATTTTTTATTTATTCCAAAAGTACATTTTACCCAAAATTTTATAGTACTAATACTAAAAGTGCAGATAACTCTTTATCTAGAGTAATTAAAATTAAAATTATGATATTACAATAATATTTTTCAAGTTCACTCATCTATACTTTTAAATTGTTATTTAATAGTGGTGACATGCAATAATGAAATTATGGTAAACAGATTTTACATTCATGTGTGTAATTTTTTTTTTAGAAATATCAAATTTTCATTTTACAACTATCAATTCTCATGAGTTATAGTTGTTTATATTAAAATTAAATAATTTTGTGTTTATTTTTTGAATTTTAATATTTTATAAATTGAATTAAAAATTTCAAAATATATCTTTAACTTTAAAACAAATAACGTAGTAAGCTAGAAAAAAAAAAAGAAATCATTAAATTAATAATAATAGTAAAACAAGAACAAAGAGTCAAATAATTGTTCGAATGCCTCATGTTGCTACTAATCCTTTTTCCTAGCATTAAGATTAAATATAAAATAAAAAAAATTAAAAAATAATAATTATTTTGTCCTAAATTAAATAAGTTCATGTCAATTTAACTTTTTAAAAAAAAAATTATAATTAGGATTAGTAGTAACATGAGACATAATCCAGAGATCTTTTTTCATTTTTTAAAATATTCAAAATAATTAGGTGCATAATTTTTTATGCTAAAATTTAAAATGAAGGGAACATATTCCTAAATAATTTTTAGGTGCTTTTAAATTCATCTTTTTGTTAAAACAAGTCATCATATTAATTTTTTTTAATAAAAACTGCATCATATTAAAGCCACCTTATTAGTCTCTAAGCAGTTAGGCTATGATTTATTTCGAAAAAAATTGTCAATTAAAACATTTATAAGTTTGAAGAATATCTATAAACTTATTAAGTTTTAATATAAAATTAATAGTTCGATCTAACAACACTTAACTAATATTATGTTAACTTTTAATATTTAAATATGGAATTAAATATCTATAAATATTATTTTACTTCGAAATTTATTTTAGTTAATTTTTAAAACTATTGATATTTCATAATTGACTCTAAAAATTTCAAATGCTTCTTTACTATTGAAACAAAGAGAGTAATAAGTATAAAAAAAAATAAAAAATAACTATATTGATAATAAATTAAGAATAAAGGGTTAAATAACTGAGATGACTCATATTATTACTAATTCATTTTTCCAACATTAAGACTAAAAAATTTAAAATTAATTAAGAAAAAAGACACAACTTAAGAAAAGTTAAATTAATTATTATTTTATCCTAAATTAAATAAATTTGTGTCAATTTAAATTTAATAATTAATTTTTAAAAATTAAAATTAATTATAATAATTAAAATTGAATTAATAAGTGTAATTAAAATTATATATTTTTCAAATATAAAATGTTCAATTAAAAAGTAAAACAATGAGCTTTCAATGCTGTCACACGAGTCACGACCATCCACTTACAAGAGAGAGAGAGAGAGAGAGAGAGAGAGAGATTCACAATTATCTAAATAGAGAATAGTAGTAAGAACATATTAAATGAAGGGAGGTTCAAAAAAGCCGATCCATGCAGCGGCGGCCACTTGGGTACGGGAACAACCGCCGAATGTGAAGGCTTTTCTGGGCGTATTCACGGTGCTGGCGGCTCTCGTCTTCATTAAGGTTGTGGTTGACGATCACGACAACCTCTTTGTCGCCGCCGAGGCCGTTCACGCCCTTGGCATTTCCGTTCTCATTTACAAGCTCTCCAACGAGGACACTTGCGCTGGTCATATATCCATCATCATTTCTCCTTTCATTTTAGTATTTATATATGTATATATTTGTATAAATACATGCTGCGATCAATGTTTATTCTTAATTTGTTATATTTGTGGGGTTTGAGGTTACATTTATAAATTTATATGGATAATGTGTTTAGATATACACCACTTTTATTTTACATATATCCCCTGTAATTCTTTTTCTGTATTTTTCTTATCCATGTTTTATTGTGGGAAAAAAATTGATTTGAGGGGTTTTAGTTTCGATTTAATTATGCATTTAAAATGTTTCTATTGAGGAATGTTGTGCGTATTTACTCAGGTATTTAATGCTTTGGTATTCTTATTAGTATTGTTTGTTTGTTGAAAGGTACTGCGCGCTTTAGTAAGCATTTATGCTTAGTCTAACTTCCAACTACTCTTATGTAACATCAAGTCCCGCTATGCTATCAATAGTACTTTGAGTCATGATTTTTTTTGCTTGAGTTTGTGGTTGTCTAAGATGGCCCACGAAGATAATGTTGAAACAATAGATTGGGCGTTGGTATGTTATGATTTGGTTTGGATTCAAGATTTGAGTCGGGTTGTTACATCCTCCTTCATTGTCCCATCTCAAAAAAAGAGTGCACTTTCAGAGGTTGAACATTTACGGAAGAGTTTGAGTTTGACATGACCCAATTCACAACTTACATAAATGTAATGAGATTTGATACACTAATTTTGAAAGTGGATTGGCTTGGTGCTACTTACCAATAGCTTAAAATGTAACTGTTCTCCGACTATGTCTCTCTCGATATTTTTAATTTTCAATAAAATTTGTGATTGATATCTTAATGATTGTATAATATGTTATTTATGTTTTCTTCTGTCTTATCAATATTCTAATTTGACTTTTTTTCAGGTCTTTCACTAAAATCACAGGAACTAACAGCTATGTTTCTAGTTACAAGACTCTATTGCAGCTTTGTTATGGAATATGACATACATACAATACTCGACTTAGCTACATTAGGAACAACGATTTGGGTCATTTATATGATTCGTTTTATATTGAACTCCAGTTACATGAATGACAAAGACAACTTTGCTCATTATTATGTGGTACATCCTCTGACTTTTCCAATTGTTAACTGTTTTATTGTTCATATATTATCCTGAGTAATTACCATTGTTGACACGCTCCATCAAATTATGTTGCGCTTAACATAGATCTGTTGTTTGATTTTTAGATTTTCTGTCTTGAATGTAGGTGATACTATGTGCTTTACTGTCTCTTGCTATTCATCCATCAACACAACATAATCTTTTCAACAGGATTTGTTGGGCTTTCTGTGTTTACTTGGAATCTGTTTCAATACTCCCTCAGCTTCATGTCATGCAGAATACTCAGGTAAAGTAGATGGCGGCGTAGAATCATATACATGCTTCATGTTCTAAATTTTGATATAAATTTCATTCCGCTTGGCGTTTCATAGAAGGATGATAATATTCCTAATAACTTATCCAATTACAACGTACTACCGCTAATGCACCTTTCATTTATTCAAAATTATCCTTATATGACTTACTTTCCTCTTTCATATTATCTCTTTCTCGTAGATAATTGAGCCATTCACAGCACATTATGTATTTGCACTGGGAGTTGCAAGGTTCCTTAGTTGTGCACATTGGATTCTCCAGGTTTGATACTATGAAACTCATTTGAACTCTCACTGTGTCATGATAGGCTTGTATATACTTTTATTGTCTTTCACATTAACTGGTATTCATCAACATTGTTGATACTAGATTCTTTAATTTTTCAATTGCTTGTCCACATGACACATTTCACACTAATGTTGGCATTGTCACCTTAGAATCTTTCTGAAGATTAAAGAAAACAGAAATCATATACAATTTTGATTTCTAGATTATCTCAAAAGAGAATCAAATTGGGTTCTTTTTATAGCATATAAGGTATGGACATTGATCTTTGAGACACACTTTTATTGTGCCATATTATACGTATGCAACTCTGTTTGTTATGTTAGCAAATAGTCAATGTATGCCTGAAAGGCTTCATCTATATTTTTAATTGTGATACCATTCTATGTTTTTGACATCAGTGAAGGTTCTGGCTGCATTACACATATATTATCACATATTATGTCTTTTTTCCTTCTTTAATACAGGTTCTTGATACTAGGGGACACTTGTTAACAGCCTTAGGTTATGGTTTGTGGCCTTATATGGTCCTTCTTTCTGAAATTGTCCAAACATTTATTCTGGCAGATTTCTGCTATTACTATGTAAAAAGGTGAGGTGTTAGCTTCAATTATGCAAAGAGCCATCTCTATTTTACTTTCCCCAGCGTTTAGTTGAAGAAAATTAGTCTTTTGATTGCAGAGTTTTGGGCGGTCAGCTTGTCCTACGCCTTCCCTCTGGAGTTGTGTGACTCGAAAAGCTTTTGTCAAGAAATGGGGAAAACTCGTCTGCTGCAAACTTATAACTGCGGTATGAGGAATTGTGGTGTTCGTATGTTAAATTATTTTAGCTTTTAGAATGCTTGTTTAATATTCTCACAAGCATCGGGTTTCATGTAAAGTTAGGGGATGCATTTTTTGTTAGGTAGATATATATATATAAGCTAACCACATGATTGTTTGTTAGTTATATTAACTTGGCAATGTATAACTATCATTTACTATGAAGATCGAGTGTGTTGAAAGTTTTCTTATTTTTAGGATGCAATTCTCTAATGATTGTTATTGTGGCCGCTTTTGAAGATGGAATTTCTTCAATGTTACATTTTTTGTGTATTTGAAATGAATATTAATTTCTTGATGCCTTTAGTATTAAAATGAAGTTCATTCAGGAGAATGTTCTTGTGGTTTTTTCTGGCGATTGTATGGAGTTCATAGATGCTGTAATCAAAATGGTAATTTGATTTTATGATGTTTGTTTTTGTTAGCATTGGGTTAGTCTTCTAAAAAGGGCAGGAATCAGGACACAGTCTAGAGGAACAAGACTTATGTGGCAAGAATCTTATACATTTCATTATAATAGAATATTGACACGCATGGCGTCAGATATCAAGATAAAAAATAAATAAGCTGTCAAGTTCTCATTTCCTATAACCTTAAATGGCTTATGTAGTAGTAGACCTTTGATAAGATTTCGGTTCAGCAGCTTTTAGGTTTTGATTTATTGACTTTTTCTCATTTCATTTCTCCTAATATAATGAACAATAAGTCTTGGCGGACAAATGGCTTTTGCAAATGTATATGAGCACTACTATTTTGTATATGTATCCAAATTATACCTAGACATTTTGTAAAAAAATTCAGCAATAAATACTATATATATTTTTTGGGAGTTTTCAAAAATAAATAAATAAATAAATAAATAAAATTATAAATTTCAATTTTCGGAAGAATGATAATTTGCTCATTTATCATTAAATATGGAATGAAATGAAAAGTATGCTATTTAATGTACTTAACTAATAGAAAAAAAAATAAAAATTTATTAAAGAAAAATGTTTAACATGAGAGCTAATAATAAAAAATTTTATAATAGAGATCCAATTATAAGATACTAATTTGAGGCAAGTGGATTTTTATTTGAGTATTAACTTATATAGTCATAAATTTTATATGACAAATTATAATTATAAAATTTATTATAGTATGAGATCGATAAAAATTATAAGAGAGTCTTACTTTATATATATATTTTTAAAAAATATAATTAATATTTATTCACGTAAACAATCGAAATACAAAAAATATAATTATTTTAATACTTATCCCCTCAAAACTACAAAAAATAGTATATACGCAGTCTAATTTTTTTGTCCAAAACATAAATCTCTTCTTCACACTTGTCAATTTAATATATATATTACCTTCATCATATCGACGCTCTATCATCATAACCTTCATCGTGGTGTTGTCACGAGCCTCCCTTGGGATACAAATACCATTTATGTATCAAAGCAAGGACCCATTGGTAATTTTCAACTCCTATATCACGCACAATACATGACTGCCCCACCGAGTTGCAGAATATCAAATCATTACTTACATACCCCACTCAACCAAATCATCGCCGTCTCTTCCCCTCCCCCAGCTCCTCGCCGATTCTGTCCCTCCGTCGACAAACTCACTCACGCCTCTTCCCGGCACGTAGCCGTCTATCCACTGAAATACTATACTGGAATCGGTCGTGTTTTTCACGTTCATTTATACTTGCGCGATCAATGAAATAAACATATTTCATGCCTAAAACGAGAATCCAATCGACGGTGGATAACACCCCACTTTTTGATCAACAAATCTGGACCGTCCAACTGGATCAGATTAATTACACGCTGGCATTTGTTTGCTCTCGCCAAAGAGCTGCTTTTCTGACGTGGATGACACGTAGTACTTCACTGTTTTATATTCCATGGATTGATCCAAGGGTTGTTATAGCTCGTCGCATCAAAGCCGTCGATCATATAATGACGCAACACTGGGAATTCTATAATAACTACTCCTACTGCTAGGACTAGGAGGGGATAAAATGTGGAGAGAGAGAGAGAGATGCATTCATTTTGAACCCGATTTTGCAGAGGCTAGAGCTTCATCAGTTATTCCATCTGCGAGGAGAGAGAGACTGAAAGAGAATGAGCTTCGTTTAAATGTAACCATTAATTTTTTACCTTTGGGAATTGTAAATTGTCGATTTCTGTACATCTTTTCTTGATTGAATTACTATATGATATATATATATAATGTATTTTCAGCTTGTTTTTTTTGATGTTCTGTTTTTCTTCAATGGTGAAATTGCTTTTTGTTTTAATGGGTTCTCAAAGATCTGAAGAATGAACAGTTCTTCTAAGTTCTATCTGATATGGGAATATTATAAGACGTTTGTGTGGGTATTATATAAAAATTGGTTTCTAAAATATGGGATTTGTTCTAGAAATTTCATGAGCAATTGGGTATTTTTATTTAGTAAGTAATTTTTATTGAAAGGTTCAACTGTATGTTTGATCTCAAACCTTTTTTCTTCAGCTTTTATTTCTTTGTTGTGAATTTCTTGCATGCCCTGTTTTTCTCTCTCTAATACACACAGAGTAACAAGTGCTTTATTTTGTGAAGAACCTGATTCTCTGAACAAAAAGGACAAATTAGCTTTTCTTTCTTCACTTTTGGTAACTTTTTGTCTCTAACTCCTTCCTTTCACCATTTTTTTGCTTCATTCGATTATCTTCTTGGTGAAAGCTCAAATACACATGTTAGAGAGAGAATAAAAGCAGGCGCAAATATAGAGAAAAAAAGAAAGTAAAATGCATGTAGATATATCTGCCACCTAAATTGATCCATCTTCTTCTCTTTTACCTATCTCTAATGTCTATATATAGGGATATAGATACAGATACATGTAATTAAGAAAGAACCCAAATCCTCCCCCTATTTTCTCTCTCAACTTTCCGGCGAACTATCCGCTAAAAACCAAACCAAATGCGACTCCAAAGGTAAGCATTCCATCCTCTCGCCGACCAACTCGCTTTCAGTTCTTCTTCTTCTCAGTTTTCTCTTCACTTCATTCCACGTTTTGTCTCAGATTCCTGATTTGTAGAGAGAGAAAAGAAGAGAAGAGAAAGAGTAGATAGAGTAAAAATCATAAAGATTCATTTTTTGGAAATTGGGTTTGATTAATTTGAGCCATCGATTGAATTTAATTTTAATTAGATGTCAGTTTTCCTCTTGTTTTCACAGAAATGGACAAGACTCGAGACGTAAGGCGTGTAAAAGCCAGTCGGTTCTCGTCTGCTAACGGACAGATCATTAAGCAATCTGGTTCGTAATTAATCGGATTATTTATTTCTTTCATTTACTAAAATATTTAAGTGTCTCATTTAATGGGTTGTCTTTATCTGTATATTCTTGTTCATATACAGTACTGGTATTTGCCTATTTGGTTTTATTGGTAAAGGAGTTTTTGTAGATAATGCCTGTCTTTCACCATCTCTTTTTCGGTTGTTCTTTCCGTTTCTTCTTCTTTCACCGTTTCTCTGTAGTTATCTCTCATATTCTTGTTTTTCCTGTGATGTGAATTGAAGGTCTGGATTGTAAGAAATTGAAGAGAGAGAAAGTGAGAAGATTGAGTTTTGTGGGAAGAGTTTGCTCAAACAATTCTGATTGTGAAATGGCTTCTGTTCAATCTGATGGAGAGGATGAATTTTGTCTCCGAAATAGTACCAGCAAGAGATTTAAGCTACCCAAAAAGGTAATTAATTTATTATTTAGTTAATCAGATTAAGTTATGAGATTTTATGTATTTACTTCGGTTATTAATTGGGGTTGATTCTTTTTCTCTCTGGTGTTGTTTAATTTACAGTTTTTTGATGACGGCAATACAGTTGATCACGCCTCTGTTCCTCGGAAGCTAAGATCAGGTATGTAATTCCAGAACCTGTAATGAGAGGAGTTTTTAATTGTCAATAGAAATGTTTGTTTTGATTTGCTCTATTGATTAAAGTAGGAGCCCACAGATTGTAGTTGGGTTCTATTTTGTGCGTTTTTCTGGGGAGTTTCTTTATCTTATACTTTATTTGCCTTCTTTTTGTTTTTTTCTTATTCTAATTTCTTCAGACATGTGAGATTCCACCTCTTCAATTGAATATTTTTAAGTTTGTAAAACTTATTTCATGGTTGAATTCTTTTTTTATTTTTCCTTCTTATTCTTCTGCCATGTGAGATTCTCTTTCTTCGATAGAACACATTTAAGTTTTGTTATCCTAATTTCAAGGTTGCATTGGGATTTAAATTCCTTTTCTAAACTAATGCAAACATTACCTTTTGAGTAAAATTTGAGCCTTTTACTGAAGCAGAAGATTTTTTAAAGAGTAAAAGATGAAAAAGAAATCAATATTTGAAAGATTTTGGGCTGTAATGCTGGATTAATTTTGGTTGGTTTATGTTTACAGCTATTAAGAAGCGCACTCAAGAATCTGTTTCTCCACCATTTCCAGAATCAAGAAAACTGAACCATACTGCCAATGGGGTTGAACTACTAAGAAAGGACAGGGTGAAGAAATCCAAATTGAAGGTTGGTAGTCATTTCAAGCACCTATACATCACTTTTTGTATTTTACTACGTTTAGTAGAGCATTTGCAGTTTGATAATTGGATCTGCAGCATCCTGAAGAATCCAAAGGCTCTCCAGGACAGGCCACTATAAGGTCAATTAGTAAAGATGAGGAAGAAGTTGTGGAGACTTTGTATGCATTGGCTGGAATGTTCTCAGACACTGAAAACACGCACAAGATCGACTCGGATGGTAAACCGTCTAAAGCAAAATCTTTGGCGTTGCCAGAAGCAGAGAATTCTATGCCTGAGTTTAAAGGTTTGCTTCATTCTTATGTTTGTCCATGCTTTTGGTTTGGCTTTATCTGAAGCACAGAGAGTTCTATTCGTCTGTTTCTATTTCCTTTTTGTTTATTCCCTTGTTGGTAGATTGTTAAAATGTACTGTGTTCGAATTCTGCACTTCCAGAAGTCGAAAAGGACTCAAAGATCGTTTACCCCACCACCGAGTCTGAGGCTGCCCCACAGTCATCAAACATAGAAGGCTCAGCTGGAGAAACTGTGGAGATCCAAAACTCAAACCAAGGAATAGTGCTTGAGTTGCACACAAGTAAACAGTTCCCTATGGAATTACAGAGTTACATTCCAAAATCTAATTACCCAGCTGTTTCTTCTCTCTTCTCCAAGTCAACACCTGCCAGTGAGAGGCAGTCGAGCAGTTCTGCTGCTCTCAATTGTTCTGAGCGAAGCTGGAGAACTGGGTGGGTACCTTCTACTTGGCTCCATGCTTACTTCCCTGGTTTCTCTTTGCTTATGATTTCATCTGTTATCCCTCATTTGGCAGGTTGAATCAGTCCTTGCACGACTTAAACATGGATTCTGACAAAAACAAAGAGATTGATGTTGGATCCATATGTTTCATCTCTCAGATTTTATTACACATTTATAATGTATATAGCACCAGTTAATAAGTGATGGCTTCATATTGTTTTCTAGGTTGCAGATTTCAGGAGTCATCATGAGCTACAACCTACCATCAAGGAGAACAAAAACTATGGTACACTTTTCCCCTTTATTTAAGAAAGTTATTTATATATGCTGACTGGTAATGTATATTTCTGGTATCAATATGCTGAAATTGGGATGAACTTCGATACTTTCATAAATAGGGTCAGGGTTATGGCCAGGGTTGTCTTCAACAGGATTACATAATGCTGAAAGGCAGGGACCTTCTGTAAAGTAATTCTCTTTCTAATTTATC
This sequence comes from Panax ginseng, assembly GCA_020205605.1. Taxonomy (NCBI): domain Eukaryota; kingdom Viridiplantae; phylum Streptophyta; class Magnoliopsida; order Apiales; family Araliaceae; genus Panax; species Panax ginseng. The sequence goes on from CM035138.1 coordinate 136,707,428, forward strand.
TGACATGTGGTTAGAAAAATAATTCTGTTTTTTCCATCTCATGCATAAAGTATTTCAGGTTCTCTGCTGCAAAACTTCCGGCTTGGCTTGATAATTCTACTAGTACCGCAAGACCTTGTTCTGCAGGAAATGCTGTTTTAGCTGAAAAGGTATACTAGCGTTCACAATGGCTGCTCATAGACTTTCAGTCTGGTCTATATCCCTACCTGAATCGATTGTCTGTTGCTGATAAACAGGAAGCTAGACCTCCCATTGATGCAAAGAAATCCTGGAAGAACTGCTCTGCTCATGTTTACATCAGTCGTCTTATTAAGGTCTTACAGATTACTGAGGGAAAGTCCAGTTCACCTTTGCAGCCTACTCAACTGACAACACACGAAGGATTAAAGCAAGGAGCTTCAGAAGCCAACAAGCTACAAGTGGTGATAAAAAATGGTTCAACTGGAGTTGTCTCTACCATTGGCATAGCCCGTTCTGCTGCTGATAAAAGCCTAAACGAAGTCAACAACGCAATTTTATTGCATAAGAGGCTCTTGAAGATCAACAACAGGCTTCTATGACTTCTGGGCCATATGTTTCACAGAAGCAGGTAAAAGCCTTTAGCCATTCATGCTTTTCATCTTACCTGTTGGTTCTGAACAGATTTTGATTTCGGCAGAGTTTCAATTTCTTGTCTTTGCCGTCTGGAGGTTGTGGGGTGGAAGCTAAAGGTGTTGTTGATAGACCAGGAAATGGACCTGGACTGGAACCATCAACACAATATCATGTTCCTTATCTGCATACATTTCCACAGAATCATACAACCATGCCAATATCTCTTCCCCAAAATCATCATGTCTCCATTTATCTTGACCATCATTCAGCTTCAGGAGCACCACAGAAGGTGATTTTTCTTTCTTTTTTACTTTGACCTTGTAAGTTTGCATTGTAATACTGATTATAATCAAACTAAACTATCAGTTTGCATCTATTTCTCTCCTATTCTTTCTCCCTACCAATTTACTTACTGATGTAAACCTACCTGTTTTCTGTTTTTGATCAGAATAATTTTTATTATTCTTGTTATTTTAATTTTTTATAATGGGGTTAAAAAAAAGTGATGAACTTCTTTTGTGAGAGCATCCAGTTACTATTTACATGAGATTGACTGAGCTAGTTTGGCAGCTTATGTGGAATTCTAACTCTACAACTACCACCTTCATGATTTTAATCAGTTAGTCATTAAAAACTCGACATCAAAAGATAAATATAAGATACTAAGCTACCATAGGTTTCTATTCCCATTGATTTATAATAAATGTTGGTTTTTTTACATGTCTTGTTCATCATCAAAGTATAATATGCTAGTATGTTGCCATCATTGATTTCAGGTCCAGATACAACTGCCTCCATATTTAAGCAACTCAGTTTCTGGCGCTTTTCCTTCATCTATGACAACAGTCTTTCCAAAACAGCTTCAGCAGCAGCAACAACGGTTTTGGGCAGCTCAACTTGCAGCACCGCACAAGCCTGGGGAATTTGCTGCTGCACATATTACTAACTGGCAAAACGGCAGACAAGAATCTCCTTGCATTATGCAGTACGGTCATCAACTGGAAGTTCTTGGCCCCAGGTATATTCCAGTCTCGCTTCAACAGCAACAGCAGCAGTTTGTTTCAATACATCATTATAAATATCGCCGCCCAAAGCAGGGTGCAAAGGTACCATCATCATCATAACGGAGGCATATTCCGTCCTGATGGTGCATCGTCGTTGCAATTGCTGTGCAATGAGCGCCTCTAGAGTCGAAGAGAATCAACAAAAGGTTTGGCATAGGGCCCTGCAAGGGAGAAGCCACATACATTGTGGCTATGATGGGGGCAATTTGGCCCTCTTATATTTTTGCCAAAAAAATTATATAGTTGCTCTAATTTCCAGATATTATGAATTTGTATTATATTCCATATTGAAATGCAAGACTTCGAGGACCACCCCGTTATCCTTTACATATTTTTATATAATATAATTATTTGTTCAAACTAATTTTCCTTTGCAAATTATATACTAAAGTTTATCTTTTTAATTGGCTTTTGCATCTACAATTTCAATCTACTTAAACAATAATAAATGTTAAAAAATTTACTTTATTCGATTATATTTCTGACTTTAGAAATGTTCTATAAAGTTTATAATAAAATTAATTTTTGTAATCATCTCTCTTATTTTTTTTTTTAATAATATACTATATATATAAGAGCGCTTGCCTTTGAAAACTACAAAACCAATTGCTCTAAAGGAGGTAGTAGTATTGAAAACAAGTGTTGGTTTGATACAACATATCAATCATTGAGGTAACAAGCTTAACCTACTACTTATTCAATGATATTATAATGAAACTATCATCTTCCCATTCTCAAACACATGTAGCAATTTTATCAAAATGGGATCAAGTATAATGAAGGCTAGTGTCGAATACAAAAGGGATCAAGTTTCAAAACAAATGACAATATAAAACAATATGTCGAGGATATGGGGATAAATGTCTTGATAGAAATTTAATACAAATTGTAAATTTGGGAAACTAGAGCAGCTATATATACCACATGTATCTTGCCAAAATATTTAGAGGGGCAATTGCCCCCCTATATACACCACATGTATCTTCGCCCTTTGATTATCACTCCTGCTTTTCTAATTCCCCCATTCTTTCTATGATTGCCTGCAGATTAAAGCAAAAAACTAAGAGTATGTACAAAATTAAACAAGCAACCATGGTATTAGAAATGAACTACCAAGTATGATGAATACAGTTCGTACCTTCTTGCTTGTTTCTTGGAGTTCCCCAGCAAGAATGAACTCGTCCAGAATCAGATATACCTTTACCAAAAATAGGAACCACGTCAAGCAATAGCAAAACAATTGAATAATCAATGAAAATGTATGCACTTGGCTATAGTACAGTTATAACAATAAGCAGAAGTTTCTTTGTTATCTGTGAATAACCAGACAAATGATAAGCAAACGAAGCCAAAGGCAAGAGCAGCATTTGTTGCAAAGAAAAGAAAGCAAGAAGAGCCGAAAGCAAACGATAGGCAAATGAAGGTGGCACCAATGCATTATGTATCTAAACAAATAGAACATGGCATTAAATCCTGGTGTATGAAAAAAATAAGAGAGGGAGGGGGGGGGGGGGGGCTCAAAACTTTTACTCTTCTCAAAAAGGGTAGTCCAAATGTAACTAGAATAATATCAATTCATTGCATTATGATATCAGCATACATAGGTAATGACTATCAATTAAGTAAGACAACATAAAGGGCACTACTAATTGTAAACCAAAGATGCAGTAAAGTTGACCACCAAACAGTAAGCAGAGTCTTTTCAGGCCATTTACTCATTAAGGAATATAACATGATAATTATTAATGCAAGAGATACAGTTGACAATTAGATAATTTTCTTCTCTAGAAAGTAAAATTAAGGATGGCACAAAAAAATAAAAATAGCTACTGCAGTCTTGCAGATAACATAAACGGCAATCAGAAACGGAAGGGAAAGAATCTAGATAGTGTCAAACCTTGTGAAAGTTAAATACCAAATCTAGCTCACACACATTGCTAAAGAAGTGATCCAATATCTCCACAAACAAGTGAATGCACTCTAAATATGCTAATTCATTATCTGTTATATCAACACACAGTGAGAAAAATAATCCAGCATATCGCCTGTAGATGACCTTGTGGGTACGAAACTGCAAGAGCAAGCATGAAATGCAACTCAGTAATTGGACGACCAATACTACAGCTATTACGAAATATTTTCAATGAGAAATCAATCAGAACAGCTATTAGATATGCAGAAAACCAGAAAATATAGTTCAAGAACAGTCCAAGCCAAGAGCATGAGCAAATAACTTTGCTTTATTCTCAGACAAAGAAACAGAAAAAAACTTACTCTGAAAAGACAAAATCAGGAATAAGAAAGTCTCACACATATTACTCTTGCACAGTAAACGGCGACATTAAGGAAAACAGAACATGAATTGTCAGCAATAAAAGTATTTATCTATGACTTTTTAAGTATAAAGGGTATGTTTGATTGCTGAGATAACTGACAAAAATACCAGTAGAATTGATTCACTGCCACAACCCTTCCAACTACATTGTGATTATCTTTTTCAAGTGTTGAAAGGAAAACTATATCTTTAGAGCAAGCCAAGCCAAGTCAAAAGGATTTATGCAGTTTATCTCACATCTAGCAAAAATATTGATGGGGACTCCAAGACAAGAACAAAGAAAAAGAAGAGATTTTTTATATTTATTATTTGGAGTTTCTATTATGTTTAATATAAAAGTAGTTGATAAAATTTATGTATTTTATTTATTAGTGAGGATTTAGGATATTAATTAGTGATTAGGAATTATTAATAAGGGTATTTTAGTTGTTTAGTACTTTTATTATTTTTCAAGTAATATTTGAGTTTTGTGTCTATTTAAATAGTGATGTAATCCCCAAAAGTCATTTGAGACTACATACTATTGATATTCATTTGATTATTTTATCCATCTTAGTATTGATACGTGGAGTTGATACACTTGAGAGATTTTAGTGGTTTATATGTTGAGTTTAAATCCTAGTTTATTTTCTATTAATTCTTCATCCTAAATCTGTCTTGCATCACCGTACGCACCACAGCAGCACCCCTGCGCACCCGGTGCGCAGTGCTGTAGTGGTTTGGCACACCCCTGCTTCTTAGTGTTCCAGATTTTATCGTTATTTAACCACCACTTCAAAAGTCTTTTTTGCTCTAAAACTAAATGTAAAGTTAAGCTACCAACAAAGGTGTACATCCATCAAAAAAACAATTTTGAAATCACAAATGGCTTGAATTTTTCACATATGCAAGAATCTCAAAGCTACCAATCCAATCAAGAAAAAAATAATAAGTAAATACATTCTTAGCGAGAATCATTGTATTTAACCAAAATACTTGTAGGGTTTATCTTGAACACAAGATATACCATGTAGTTACAGAAAAAACCAGTACCATTAATGTAACAGAGAACAAAATCACAAATTATTCAAGAAAGAGGCACAATTACATAAATTGGAGTGCAGATCCAAGGACTAATAAGTGAATTAGATATTAATTCACAACCAAAGCTAACTAAAAACTTAATCAACTAAGATATATTGTAATATTCACTTACCTCAACGAAATTTGTGAACTTGGGATCTCTATTCACAACCAACCGATGAACCTAAAGATAAAAAAGTAAATTCAGAGCCCTAGACTATTTTACAAAATTATGAGCAGAAATAGAGCTAGATAAATTAATCAAACGAACCAAAAACTAAAACAAAAATAGAAAAGATTATTTATGCTTTCAATGTATTCACCTCGTATTCAACTTTGTGCTTCTCGAATTCCTCTAGAGGAATGTAATACTTGGCGAGACGAGTCTTCCCCTGCCTGTTCTGAAGCAATATGAATCGGATCTGCCATTCACAATATATATAAAAAAATCCCAAATCGGAATGAGAATTTCAGAAGCAAAACTTTATTGCTGTATCTGGAAGAGAATAAAATAAAATCTTACCATTTTCGAGGAATCGGAGCAGAAACAGTTGAGGAGAAAATGGTGCGTCTATTCTGTTTTTGAGAGACGAATACAGAGGAGATGTCTTTTGGTCAGAGCCGAGGTGCTGAACGATTGCTGAGCCAAATGAGTAAAACATATTTCTTTTTTTTAATATTTGATTGATACGACTTATTTTAAAATGACTTTTAGTTTTATAATTTAAAACAAGTTAGGAAGGTTTTTGTTTCATAATGACTTATAAGTTAAAATAAATATAAAAATTATTAAAAATAATATTAATAAAAAGAGGAGCAAAATAGAAGAGTGATAAAATAGATATTATATTTTGGTCAAATTAACTTATTTTTAAATAATTTATAAGTCATATTTAAATAAGTCACAAATAATTACTTCTTTTTTTATTTAAAACTGAATTTATAAGTCAAAAAATAAGTACTTGTTAAACACCTTATCGGTGAAAACCAACTTATAAATTGTTCCTAATTTCTAATAAAAAATGCTAAGAAAATATGAATACATCTTAATCGGAAGCTAATATGATTTGAAATGAGCAATGAGAATTTTGTATTCACTTTTTCTTTTCTTTTCTTTTTCTTTTTTTTTTTGGTTTAGGTGACGCCTTTCAAATTAGATATACATCACTCATTTTGGGTCGCCAGATACATAGCATGTAATTTAAATACAACTTTATTAATACAACTGCTGCATGCAATCGACAAAACATAAATCGTGAGTTTGAATACAAATATTGTCTACTAGAGATTATACAAACTCAAAAGGAGTCCTCATTACAATTATTATCACACTATTTCACGTAATAATGAGGACTACTAATGCTATCCTCCGGACCATTACTCCGCTCCCGACTAAATCTCACTTTTATATTCTCATTTCCTAAAGAGAACGGTGAAAGAAAGGGTGAGCTCAACTAGCCCAGTAAGAAATATTATGACTACGATAATGCAGAATAAATTATCATTAGCCTTCAACAGTGTTAAACTAATAAAATATAATAAACATCAAGTTTAATTGCATCGGAACCAACAATCCATTAAAAGAGTCAAGTAGAAAATAAAATCTACTATCTTTTATGATTTAAAAGGTTTTCATCATCATTATAAATTTGAGACTCGACAATAAATATTCCACATCATCGAATCACCCCCGCACTACTACCAAAGATATTCTTTAAGATCACGACCACAATTATCCATGCACTACACGGGCGAAGAATATTTGTGTATTCATTAATGGTCATGATCATGCCAACAACTCGTCCCATCAATGCACTACTGGGCTAATGAGGATTTTACCACATCATTTGTAACATTACTACCATGATTACATCGAATAATCCTCATTATAATCATACAAAGTCCATCTATGCACTACAGCCACAGATTTACTTTCAACATAATATAAACATGAGGATGATGACAATGATATAAGAATTCAATAAAACAAGTTCAAGAATTAATTTATCCGAGAACCAATAACATCCAAATCACAACATGATCATCGCTTTGTAGAGTAAAATTCAAGAATACTTAGAAGAATATTTCCATGAAATGATCTTTGGATGAAGCGTAAATATCAAGGATATTCAACTAATTTCATGGAGTATAGAAGTCAAAGTTTTAACCAACCGAGTATAATAAAGAATGGAATAACAAAAGAAATCACCATGCAAATGCGATAGGCCGCAGACATACAGTTATTCCAATGAAATAATAAATAATCGGAACCCGGTCCGTAAAACGCATGCATGTGATATTCAACGAAATAATAATAAAGAATGGAACCAGTCCCACAGTAAAACACACAGACGGTGATGTTCAACAGAATAATAATAAAGATTTTAACCAGTCCCGGTGTAAAACACACGCATGGATGTTCCAAATGAGAATAATAAGAAGAATGTCACCAAGTATAGGGTAAACCACAGATACAAAGTTATTCCAATGTAATAATAAGCAATGGAATAACAACAGCTTTCTCTTCATGAATAAGAAAGAATAACACCCTTTACTTTAGTAGGAGATTGAATACTACAAGAAGGTAAAGAATGTACTTTTCTTCTTTCTTTATTCTCTATATACTTCTCTCTCTATAAGCATGGATGAATTAAGTGAAAATAATGAAGCACTAGGCCTCTATTTATAGAAGATTCCTAGCTTAGCACTTGCCATGTGAAAAGGCAAGTGGCTTGACGACTGATGATGTGAAAAGAAAAGTGGTTTGACGCCTGTAATGTGAAACGACAATTGGTTCGACGCCTGTAATGTGAAACGACAAGTGGTTCGACGCCTGTAATATGAAACGGTAAGTGGTTTGACATCTGGTAAATGTAATTACTATTGATGAAGAGACCCATAAAATAACCAAACTTACCACAAACGTCTCATAACAGACTCTTTATATACATCAAGGATTGAATAAATATTACCACAAATCATTTTATTTTTAATCAACACATATTTAATCTTTCAACAATTATTAATCATTTATAACTTGTCGTCTCAATTATTGATTTAATAATATAACATATTATACAAATGATATCGACAATAATTGAATCAATAATATAAGAGATATGATCGCAAAATTATCGTGAGCAATAATTGAGTATAAATTTGGTGACTTCTCACGTAAGCATCAATAATCAATACTTGTGTCTACTATGCAATCACGCCAGACATCTTTGTTACTTTTACTATCGGGTAGTTCAATAGTTTTAACGATAACACCTCCGCCAGCTTATTTTTATAGAAAGATAATTTTGTCGCTTTCTAACTACGACAATACTTCCGCTAATGGGGTCCACCAATGATTGAGCCGTCGCATTTAATATTCCCCACAAAAAGAATATTCCCACTAAACGAATATTTTATAACAACTTGCTTACTTTGTAAAATTTATAAATATTACCTACAACTATAACATTATATCAAATTATTCCATAATATTCAAAAATAATATTTATAGAAAATTCATCTTTATTTATAAAACTTGGGGTCTTACAACCTCCCCTTCTTATGAAATTTTGCCCTCGAAATTAGGGTACGTACCTGGTATGTCGAAGAGGTAAGGATACCTTGATTTCATTTTAGATTCTAACTCCCAAGTCATTTCCTCAACATCGTGATTTCTCCACAAAACCTTGACTTGAGGTATAACTTTGGAGCGTAGAATATGTTCCTTCTTATCCAAGATTTGAACATAAACCTCTTCATACGTCAAATCTCCCGCTATTTCGTCCGGTTCTAACTCAATAATGTGGTTCGGGTCTTTCACATATTTACGTAACATGGATATGTGAAAAAGGTTATGAACACGAGACATACTTGGAGTAAAAGCGAGTCTATAGGCCACGCTTCCTACCGATCGAGGATTAAAAATGGGCCGATGAATCGAGGATTAAGTTTTTCTCTCTTTTCAAATCTTGTAACTCCTTTCCATGGAGCAACACGTAATAACACACATGATCTCCTATATCGAATTCCACGCCCTTTCGATGAAGATCAAGATAACTCTTTTTGTCGATTTTGTAAGGTTTTTATACGTTGTCGGATCGTTTGAATCTTTTCCGTAGTCATACGCACTAACTCCGGGTCCCAACAAATAAGCATTTCACCCAATTCATCCCAAAGATACTTTGGAAACGACACTTTCTTCCATACAACGTTTCGAATGGAGCCATGCCAATACTTGCTTGAAAACTGTTGTTGTAGGAAAACGCCACCAATGGTAAGAACTTATCCCAACTTCCCTTGAAATCAAGGACACGAGTCTTAATAGATCTTCAAGAGTTTAAATAGTCCTCCAATCGCTCGTCCGTCTCGAGGATGATATGCCGAGCTAAATCGTAAGTCCGCGCCCATAGCTTTTTGCAAACTAACCCAAAATCGTGAAGTGAATCTTGGGTCTCGATCGTAAACTACTGGATCTGCGGCATATCATGCGCCTTACAATCTCGTTTATGTACATATGACGAGCAAGACGTTCAAGTGTATAAGTTTCTCGTGTCGGTAGAAGAAATGAGCGGACTTGGTCAATCTATCAACAATGACCCAAATCGCATCCACGCCTTGAGAAACCTTAGGAAGACCGTGAACGAAATCCATGGTAATGTGCTCCCACTTCCATTCCGAAATTTCAAGTGGTTGCAATGGACCTTTTGGTACTTGATGTCCGCTTTAACTCGTTGACAAGTTAGACACCTTGAGATAAACAACGCTATCTCTCTCTCTTCATATTGCTCCACCAAAATGTATAGACGAATATCACGATACATTTTGGTACTCCTGTGATGGATTGCAAACGGTGTGTTGTCGCGCCTCCATCATGATTTTATACTTTAAATCGTGGTCGTTAGAACACAAAAGTCCGGAGTTGACTCAAGTATTCCTTCTTCATCGATTCTTGCTTCCTAAGATAGCACCTTCTTGCACTTTCTTCCTCATACGATCACCTCCAGTGTCCGTCCGTTGTAAAGCAGCTTTTAACTTTATCGATTAAAGTCGGTTCTACTCAGATATTCGCCATCGTCACACGCGTCCCTGGAGTCTTTAACTCTATCTCCATCCTTTGAAAGTCACACAAAATGGGCCCTTGCGTTGACAATATCGCACTCGTACTTGCATATGATCTTCTACTCAATGCATAAGCTATCACGTTCGCTTTTCCGGGATGGTATTGGATGGTATGATCATAATCTTTCAACAGCCAAGCTAACGTCGTTGTCGTGATGTTGAGTTCCTTTTGAGTGAAGAAATATTTGAGGCTTTTATGATCCGTAAAGATCTCCACTTTCTCCCCATACAAGTAATGCCTCCAAATTTTAAGTGCAAGACAACAACCGCCAACTCTAGATCACGAAAGTAAGATAATTCCTCTCATATTCTTTGAGTTGTCGAGAGGCATAAAGGCTATGACTTTTCCATGTTGCATGAGAACACATCCCAACCTTTGCTCGAAGCATCATCAGAGATGACAAATCCTCCGAGCCAGGATGGTATTGTCGTAACAAAATTTGAAATGAGTCTCCTCTCGAGTTCTTGAAAACTCTTCTCACATTCTTCGCTCCAACCGAACTTTGTATCTTTCCGAGTCACCGAGCTAATGGAGTAGCGATTCGAGAAAATCCTTCCACGAATCTCCGATAATAACCAAATTTAAACCGAGAAAGCTACGTCTTGGTCCATCGATTTAGGTTGCTCCCAACTTTGAATAGCTTCAATCTTTCTTTGGTCAACAGATATTCCATGACTTGATACCACGTGCCCAAGGAATGCTACTTCCTCGAGCCAAAGCTCGCATTTCTTCAACTTGGCATAAAACTTATATTCACGAAGCTTTTGGAGTTTCAAATTTCAAGTGTTGCTCGCGATCTTCACGACTTTTGGAATAAATAAGGATGTCATCAATAAAGACGACCACAAAGTGATCCAAATATTCCTCAATACTCGGTTCATCATATCCATGAAGGCGGCGATGAGCATTAGTCAATCCAAAGGACATGACTAGAATTCATAATGCCCGCATCGAGTTCCGAAAAGCCGTCTTTGGAATGTCACCGGCTCTAATCTTCAATTGGTGATATCCTAACGAAGATCAATCTTTGAAAAGAATTTGGCTCCTTACTGTCGGTCAAACAGTCATCAATACGTGGCAATGGATACCTATTTTTGATGGTAACATGATTCAACTCCCGATAATCAATACAAAGTCGTATACTCCCATCTTTCTTCTTCACGAATAGTAACAGAGCACCCCAAGGAAAGTACTAGATTTAATAAAGTCAATGTCTAACAATTCCTGCAATTGGGTCTTTAACTCACGAAGTTCAATAGAGCCATTCGATATGGGCTTTGAAAATGGGTTTTGTACCGGGTTCAAGGTCGATACAAAATTAAATTTCACGCCTGGGTAGGCCAGAAGTTCTTCTAGAATACGTCAGGAAATTTATTAACAACAGAAATATCATTCAAAGCTGACGTATTTTTGTTTAGATCTGTGACATGAGCTAACAAAGCTTTATGGCTTGAGATGACCGTGATTGATTTTAATGGTTTGGTCGCTTGAATTCGCATAATAGGTTGATTAGGAATATGAAAGCTAACAACCTTACGAAAATAATCAATTTTTGCATGATGAGTAGTTAACCAATCAATCCCTAGAATCATGTCAAATGCAAGTATTTTCAATGAAATAAGATCGACAGGTAATGTGAGGGTATCTATTTGAACCAAACAAGACTTATAAACAGTGGATGTAATGAAGGTTTCTCCCAACGGAGTTTCCACAGATAAGTCAAAGTCTAATTTCTCTGGAGTCAAATTTAATCGATGAAAGCATAAAGTAGGAGAAATAAAAAGAATGGGTAGAACCAGAGTATCAAATAAAGTATAGACTTCAAGTAGAGTTTATGATAAGCTTACCCGTGATGACCTCATTCGGTTCCTTGCTTTTTGGGAGGTTACAACAAACGCCTCCTCAGCACTAACTTTGACCTTTCTCGGGACTACCTTTGGTGCCTCCATCCTAGCTTAATTTGTCTTGATGAAACGACAAAATCGGGCTAAGTGACCTTCTTTCCACAATTATAACATGTTTTGACTGACGTCGCCGCAATTTGACCGATGTGTCCTCCCCTCCGCATTTGAAGCATATGATAGGTGGTTTTTCTCCTTTCTTAACAACGGGTCTTTGGTCGACGTCTTTCCATCATTGTTGAATCTCCTCTTCTTGAAATGTCTATTCTTATTGTTTTGGCCCCATTACCACCGGAAGTGGTTACCATTTCGCCCGCTTGATTCCTCCACGCTTGTTGTCACCGGCTTGATTACTACTCTTCTTTGGTATTATAATTTTGCTCTACCGCTTCTCTTTTAGTTGCGTTGACTTGTTATCGCGCTCCACTAGCTGAGCCCTATTTACAACATTTGAATACAAACACAGTTTATGAGAAATAAGATGTTGACGATTCTCGGCTTCAACGCTCTTAAAAACATTCGCGCCATTCTCTCTTCATTATCCACCAAGTGGAGCATAAATCGGGATAACTCATGCAAATTTTGCCTCGTATTACATTACACGATCATATTATTTTGTTCCAACTTGATAAACTCCACCTCCTTCATGTGACGAATACTTTGGAAAGTATTTGTCGTTGAACAACTCTGGAACTTCTCCCAAGATATCTTCAAGACAACAGTCGAGTACGCTTTCTGGAATTCCCACCAAAGAATCATTTCTCGCGCAACATAAAGGCGCAAAAGGAACCTTTTGCTCCTCGAAGCATCCCAAGACATCAAATATCTTGGTGATCTCGCTTATCTATGCTTCATTATAAGTGGTTTTGCTCTCCCTTAAACTCCGGTGGTCCCAGCTCCTTGAACTGCTTTAGCGGTGACCGCCCGAGAGTTTTCAGTGTTTCCACCTATGTTTTGGACAGGAGCCTCGCTCTACCATCTTATTTAATGAATTGCATAAAGCCTTTGAACATTTGATCATTCATCATTTGGTCAGTGTTGTTGTTTGCATGAGGATTGTCGCCTTCCTGATGCACATTATCCTGATTATTGATATGGTTTGAATCAACGGTCGCCTATGCTCCATTGCTATTCTCAATATTCTCAGATGTCATTTTCAGATACTGCCACAAAACAAAAGGTTAATTGACATGTAACATATTATCCTTATATTCTGACCGACCAATAAAATAGCACATAAACTTAGGTAGGTCATACTAGCGAAGGAATTCCCTGTCTCTCCCCTCCTATTACTATTCTCATATCTTAGCCAGGGATCATATCCCTAAGCTTTGATACCAACTGTGACGCCCCCAAAATTAGGTATACATCACCCATCTTGGGTCGCCAGATATACATGGTACAAAATTCAAATACAACTTACTAATACAACAATCAGTACAATACTGATACGAAAAACATAAATCGTGAGTTTGAATACAAATATTGTCTACTGTAGATTATACAAACTCAAAAGGAGTCCTCATTACAATTATTATCACACTATTTCACGTAATAGTGAGGACTACTAATGCTATCCTCCGGACCATTACTCCGCTCCCACTCTCGTCCCAAATATATTTCTCATTTTTTTGAGAAACAATGAAAGAAAGGGTGAGCTCAACTAGCCCAAAGAAGAAATATTATGACTAAGATAATGCGAATAAATTATCATTAGCCTTCAACAAAGGTTAAACTAATAAAATATAATAAACATCAAGTTTAATCGCATCGGAACCAACAATCCATTAAAAGAGTCAAGTAGAAAATAAAATCTACTATCTTTTATGATTTAAAAGGTTTTTCATCATTTATATAAATGAGACTCAAACTTAATAAATATTACACATCATCGAATCACCCTGCGCACTACTACCAAAGATATTCTTTAGTATCACGACCACAATTATCCATGCACTTCACGGGCCAAGAATATTTGTGTATTCATTAATGGTCATGATCATGCCAACAATCGTCCATCAATGCACTACGGGCCAATGAGGATTTTTACCACATCATTTGTAACATTACTACCATGATTACATCGAATAATCCTCGATCATAATCATACAAAGTCCATCTACGCACTACAAAGCCACGCAGCGACTTTCAACATAATATAAACATGAGGATGATGACAATGATATAAGAATTCAATAAAACAAGTTCAAGAATTAATTTATCCAGAACCAATAACATCCAAACTGTCAACATGATATCGCTTTGTAGAGTAAAATTCAAGAATACTTGAAGAATATTTCCCATGAAAGGATATCTTGGATGAAGCGTAAAATATCAAGGATATTCAACTAATTTCATGGAGTATAGAAGTCAAAGTTTTAACCAACCGAGTATAATAAAGAATGGAATAACAAAGAAATCACCATACGTGCGATAGATCCAAGACACGCAGTTTATTCTAACAGAATAATAAATAACGGAACTGTGTCCTCATAAAAGCGCACGTGATAGGATATTCCAACAGAATAATAAAGAATGGAACCAGTCCGGCGTAAAACACACATGCATGGATGTTCCAAAATGTAATAATAATAAAGACGGAACCAGTCCTGTAAAACACGAACGGTGATGTTCAAACAGAATAATAATAAAGATTTTAACCAGTCCTATGTAAAACACACGCATGTGATGTTCCAACAGTAATAATAGAAGAATGTCACCATGTATAGGTAAAATCACAGATACAAAGTTATTCCAATGTAATAATAAGCAATGGAATAACAACAGCCTTTCTTCTTCTTGAATAAGAAAGAATAACACCCCTTACTTTAGTAGAGATTGAATACTACAGAGTGTAAGTAATGTAATACTTTTTTCTTTCTCTCTTATTCTCTCTATACTTTCTCTCTATATAGCATGAATGAATTCGTGAAAATAAATGAAGCACTAGGCCTCTATTTATAGAAGATTTCTAGCTTGAAGACTTGCCACGTGAAAAGCAAGTGGCTCGATTTAATCGATGATGTGAAAAGAAAAGTGGTTTGACGCTCAGTAATGTGAAACGACAATTGGTTCAACGCCTTGTAATGTGAAACGACAAGTGGTTTGACGCTGTATATGAAATCTGTAAGTAAGTGGTTTGACGTCTGCAGTAAAGGTAATTACTATTGACGAAGGTAATTACTATCGACGAAGATACTCTTAGATGATGACATATGGCCCCCATAAAATAACCAAACTTACCACAAACGCCTCATAATAGACTCTTTATATACATCAAGGATTGAATAAATATTACCACAAATCATTTTATTTTTAATCAACACATATTTAATCTTTCAACAATTATTAATCATTTATAACTTGTCGCCTCAATTATTGATTTAATAATATAACATATTATACTGATGATCTTGTGACAATAATTGAATCAATAATATAAGAGATATGATGCAAAGAATTCTCGTAGCAATAATTGAGTATAGGTGAGTGACTTCTCACGTAAGCATCAATAATTAATAACGTGTCTTCTTATGCAACCACGCCAGACATCTTTCTTTTACTACTGGGTAGTTCAATGCTTTTAACGGTAACACCTCCGTATTATTTTTATAGAAAGATAATTTTGTCGCTTTCTAACTACGACAATACTTCCGTTAATGGGGGTCCACTAATGATTGAGCCGTCATTTAATATTCCCCCACAAAAAAGAATATTCCCCGACCAAACGAATATTTTATAACAACTTGCTTACTTTGCAAAATTTATAAATATTACCTACAACTATAACATTATATCAAATTATTTCATAATATTCAAAAATAATATTTATAGAAAATTCATCTTTATTTATAAAACTTGGGGTCTTACTGGCTATTGAGATTATTGAACTAATTTTATTATTATGACTATTATGCTATGTTCAGATTGAAGGAATGGAATAGATAGTGGAATGATTCATTTCATTTTAATTAGAATGAGTTATTTCATACTCTCTCTCCTCCAATGAATAAAATAAATAAATTTAGGAGGAATAAAAATAGTTCAATCCATTTTAATCGCAACAAAACACAATTTTTTTTATTCCATAGAAATGAGTCATTTTATTCTCACTTTTATTACTCAAATCCAAACGTAGTATTATAATAATTTGCAATTTTGATTAGATTTTTTTTAATTTAAAATTGTTGAAAGAGAGTAATAAACTAAAATTTGTTGGTTTTCATTTATTTAGGGTCACTTTATTCAAAAAAAAATTATCATATAATTTTGCAAAAAACTTTTGACAAACCAAAACAATGCAACAAATAGGCAAATACAACTCTTTGTTATTTTAAATTATATTGTCAGGTCTATAATTAAAAGTTTTAAATTTTTTGTCACAAATATTATGGTATTAAATAAGATAAAATGTACTTCATGATATAAACAATTATAAATAATTTACTCAACTAATATAATAATATTATATCATTTAAAATATTTTTTGAAGATTTCTAACATTATCCTTCTTCTTATTATTATTATACAGATTGCATTTTCATTTTTACTATGTGCTTATATATATGTCTTTATTGCATTGGGATTTATCAAGGAAGATTGGTGGAGTCTTTTAGTTGTTGGGCTTCTAGGTGAACATTCTCATCCTATATATGTCTCTCGTAAGTCGTAACCAGAAGACGAGCCCATCCCTATATATTATATAGTTGATCCATACACAAAAATGTAAGCCCATCTATCTAACCACCGGCTTCAGTTCACCTTCAAAAATAGAGAGTATACATAGGAAATTAATATTTTTATACTAATCTCTCTCAAATTAATATGGGACCTACTTGCTATTAATGTGAGAGAAATTATATGAAAATATTATTTTTTTCATGTAGAAATATCAGTTTCCTATACACATGGTAATATATTATAGAAATCAAAGTTTATTTGAAGAAAGTCCCACACTAGTAGAAAAAAATAAATAGGTAACGTTTAAAAAACGTTGTAATAGGTCTCCTAAAAACGTCGTGGTTAGCAGTGTCATCGATTAGACACATTTACACAACGTTAAACGTTGTCTATGCATGCCACTACAACTTATAGCAGCTAGGCCTTTAAATTTTTATTGTTTCCTCGCTAGTGTTTGCCTTTTTTACTTTAGTTTGACCAAAGCGAGGAAATAAGAAAAATTTAAAGGCCTAGCCGCTATAAGTTGTAGCGGCATTCATATTAAAAAAAATCCCTTTATTATTTTCAATATTTTCATAAATCATTTCAATTTTAAGAGTAGAATTTTTTAAGTTAACTATAGAAAACTGAATTGAAGATTTAATTTTCATATAATAAGTAATCTTTTGCACAAAAATTTTAATTGTGAATGATTAAATTTTGCATTGACGATTTTTAGTTGACATTTTATTTAGTAGTATAATAATATAATATTACATATTAATAATATAATATATTAATATTACAATAATAGTATCATATTACAGGAGGAAGGAATATATTAATAATATAATATTACAATTTAATTAAAGATTCAATAATAAATCAGCCGCTACATGTTTTAGCGGCCTAACGTTATTTATATTATTACATTTTATTTAGTAATATAATAATATAATATAATATATTAATAATATAATATATTAATATTATAATAACAATATAATATTACAGGAGGAAGCAATATATAATTAATATAATATTACAATGTAATAAGGGATTCAGGAATAAGCCAGCCGCTACATGTTGTAGCGGTTGGTACATACTTTTTTTCAATCTCAGCTATTAAATATGTTTATATATATATGAAAAAAATATATATACTGCATGATTATGTAAAGATACGTAGTATAATACATTTATGACGGGTTTTTTGGGTTATAATGACGGTTCACCCGTCGCTATAGCTATTCTGGTCTATGGTCCACCTGTCGTTATAATCCAAAAAATTATCGTCATAGACAATTGTGTACTACACAAATATATATCTACATATAACACATATGTGTGTGTGTGTCACAGGGTGTACAATCTGACACAAATTTTTCGCGTCTTTGACCTCCTCATGATGCATTTGGTTACCGGTTCGCCCAACCAACAAAGAACCTATCACTCACACAAACCACGATCATATATAAAATGAACACACACACAAGTCGATTACAAGATTTACAAAGACAACGTCCCAACCTTTTCTTATTGCTTCTCAATAACAAGGATTACAAATCGACTAGTATCGCAAGACTCACTTGATCGATGATTTCGTGTCTTCAGCTGCCCTATGCTACATCTATATATAAGATACAGAATTTAGGTCGCAGTTGACATCCCCAACTGCTAGGACATTCACCAATAGAAACCAAAGATTATGAATAATAATCGCTCCTAATCGCCCACTAAGCGGTGTGCACGCCGCACGATCCTGAATCTTTGGAGACATGCCATCATGTGCATGGAGGTTGGTGAGGTCTCAGAATCGCCACAATCGCTTTGTCGCTTTGGTCTTCGTCCACCAACCAACCCAATCAGCCCACCGTGTCAACCCATCCTTGTTGATGTCTTAGTCCACAGCGTCTGCCCACATTGTTGATGTCTCTAGCCCACGAGTTGCCCAACATGGTGCCATTAAATGCTTTGTCCAACTAGTTCGCCCGAATGTCCACCTGACCACGCACTTCGCTTGGTCTTTGCCGCCTTGCCTTTTTTCTGCGCGTCCGCACGTCGACGCGTCCGTCTCCACATGCTTGACCTTGTTGCATCTTGTCAGTCAACCCATGCCATGCCTTGACATGCCAAACCCAACGCCTTCGTGTCGTGTCCAACGTCATCAACAATGTTTTTGCTTGCTTCATGCCAAATTTCATGAACGATCTTGGTTGATTCAATCCAAGCCACCAATCTGATGTTTGACATTGTTGGAAGGGAGCCCAACAATGTCCTAATGCCCCGCACGCATCGCCCATGACACCTGCCCATGGTCCCGGATAACCTTCACGGAGTACCCCTCCCCTATAGTAACACTTATGAAAATTTCCAAACTGCCAGCACTAGACATCAGACCTGTCTTAGGAAGCATAATGCAAACCCTCTAGATTTGCTAGTTTTCTGATATGTGCCCATTTGTTGCCCAATGTGCCAAGCTACTGCATAGTGTCGCCCAATGCTGCAAGAGACTGCTCATTGGCCTAAATGGTCGAGTGTCAAACTGATTTGCCGGGTAAAAGCAAGACAAGACATTTTTCGCTGCCAAGATACGCCCTTTGTACGCCGCCACAACATCGCCTCATTGGCCAGACGTTGTTGTTCAAAGGCCTTGTTGATTATCAAGACTTGACTTGATATGTTATCTGAGCGTCCCGCATGTCAAGTATGTGTCAATCCACTAAGGGGCTAACAGTGTGTGTGTGTGTGTGTGGAGAATACAAAAAAAAAAAAAGGGATTTTTTTGTTTAAACATGAAAACAAGTATTTTGTGAGGTCAGAATGCATGTGAGACACTGGCCACGCTCCTTTAGCAGGTGGAGAGGGAATAAAAGTTTGAGCAATCACATTATATATATATATATATATATATATATATATATATATATATATATATAATTAAAAATATTATAAAGCTACACCAATAGTATTTGATGAAGAACTTAAGCTAGCTTTACAGGAGAAGCAATCATTTTGGTTTCAGCTGTAAGAGATGGCAATCCTATTTTAGAATAATGCCATTAATTCAGTTCACTAGCAAGCAGCATGCACCCAACTTAGCCCTTGTATATATACTTTAATTAAATAAATTCTTTTACTGCCCTAGACTTGCATCAACTTATTTTTTTTCCTTAAAAGAATATTAGGATTTTCGTATGCCGCACTTAGATATATATTCGTACTCAAAGAAAAATTTGTTCCTACTTAAGTTCTACACTTGTAACAATTATGATAATTAATATATTGAATACTAAAAGAAACTGTACACATACTTCAAACTGGTTGTACATACCCGAATTCAAATCTACGATCTCATTTCATATACGTCTCAATTTCCTTATATATATGCATGCACTGAACGTAATTTTTATTTATAGTTACAAACTAACTATATATATAAATAAATAGAAAACATGAAAGTACGTGATACAGCAGACGAGTACTACTTCAATTAAGAGCTTAAACGGACGAGAAAGAGACAGCTCCAACAGCTAAAGCAACAAGAAGAAGAGTACGTACTACTTCAAAAATCAATTGATGATTAATTAAGACAGAGGTTGATGAAGATCATGTGAAGCACGTACGTTGAAAACAATGCAACAAACTTTGAAGTGAAAACAGATCAAATACTATTACTATATTGAATCATGAAAAAGTGGATTTTCAAAAGAAACAATACTTAAATTTGCGAATCCATCATCTCGATTCTCTAGCAAAATTTATGCATCCTTCGCTCAGAAAGAAGAAAAAGAAGCCATTGATCCCACTCATAGGATCGGAGGGATTTTTTCTCGGAAATTAAAAAGGTAGCAGCATCGATGTTGCAAAAATATATATGAGCTAGCTAGCTAGCTAGCTAGCTAGATATATATATATATATATATATATATATATATATATATATATATATATATATATATATATATATATATATAAAATGAAAATAATCAACGTCCTTCAAATTTTTACTAAGCATTAGTGGTATTCCCATCAAATTTTACAAGTATATATAGGAAAAGTAATTTAATAATAATTAAAAAAAAAACTACTTAATTCCTCGCGGCCATTACTTCATCAAGATTACTAATACATGCAATGCCTTGCATTTTATTAGATGTTCAAGTGTGTCAAAGGCCAGTAAAGTAATTTTTTCTGTTTTATTGACTTAAAAGAGTGTCAACTGAGCAAGTGTCTGAATTTTCAATGTAATTTCTTACTTTTGGGTGCACAGATGTGATATACATATATAAAGTTTATTCTTACAACAATGTGTGGCATAAGCAGAATATGCTTTATTTTTCTAATTAAGAGCACAGCATACCTAGAACACAAAAAACTTGTCTTTACATTGTGAGACTTTTCATCCCAAATCACAAGCAGCAAAATCATATTGAACCAATGTAAATAAGGTCAATATGAAAAGACAAACAAATAAAAGAAGTCGTACGCAGTGCACCAGTTATATATATATACATATATTTGATCACACACCATATATAACATCAGATTTCCTATCATCAAATGTAGCATCTTGGGAAGACTTATTGAAGAACTCAATACAATCAGCAATTGATTCATTATAGTGAGAATTAGATGAGTAATATGATGATGAGCTGCATGAAGTTTTTGGAGGATCAGGCCTGTCACATGATCGCCGCCTCGGAGCAGACCCAGCCGTTCCATGAGACCGGCTTCTAGAAGAAGGGAAAGAAAAATTGAACCCCATTAAAATCCTTCGAAAACGATTAAAGAGCTTCATGGAAGATAAGTACTTAAACTTTGGAGAAGAAGAAATAGTTGCTTGAGCTTCAATATCTCTTATTTGAATATTGATAAAGTTCTCTCTTTGAGACTTGTTGTACATATTCTTAAGTTGTTGCTAGAGAGTCTCCGGGAAGTGTAATGCTATCATTTGTGTCGGAGGGATATTTAAAAAGGAAGGAGGGATTGTTTTGAAAGCCTAGCTAGGTTTATATATATTCTATTTTAGGAGGAGACTCAATGAGCATGTTCAGATGATCAGTAAAGGATGATGTCGTCCTAAGCTAGCCATGCATGTGACCAAATGATTTACATGGGCTTCTCTTGTCCTTAATCAAACTACTTGTTTATTGAGCTTCTTTTCATTACTTCATCATCCTCGTTTATATTAGTCATGTGTACTCTACCTACTTTTTCTTCTTTTCTTGTATTGGGCTATCACTTCCTGTTCTGTGAGAAATAGTACAAAATTTTGAACTATATATAAATAGATCGACACAGTCTACAATGAAGTGGTCAAAAATGTTGGCTTCTTTTCTTGACTTTTTAAGTTTTAATCTTGGGATCTCTCTTGAATGCACTAGAGATGTGTGGGGGTGCACCTTAAGATCAGCAACCAAGGATCACTACCATTCAAACAAAAAAAACAATGAAAGATTAGGGTTTAATGAGTAAACTAAATGTACTTTTTCTCATGTTGGCAAGGTTCCAATTAGGGTATATGATATCAACTTTAACCATTTTTGTCGTCCGCCTTAAAAAAACTAGCAATTCAGGGTAAAGGCAAATTAAGGCTTATATCAATTGTGAAGTATGTGAGACTTTCCTTCTATCATCCACTTCACATCAAGTTGTCTTTGCGACTGATATTTGACTATCCCTTAATTACAATTTAATTTGAAATTCGCACCAATACACCTGTCTTTTGTAAAATTGACGACCTCGCGTGATACTATCTTGACGTTCATTACATCTATGAGTATTTTATTCGGCCTCTAGATAGACCTGTTTTTACAAGTCGCTCTGTTTATGTTTCTCACCCTGCAAAACATGCATGGGATCTCAATTAATGAGCCAATAATACAAAATTTAGCCCGTTTTGTCACCTTAAAAAAACTTGATGTAGGTAGGAATTAGTTAAAGCCTATACCACCTCTCATCGTCAAAGTTGCCTTTGCAACCGATATGAAACTATGTCTTACGTTACCTAACATTACAACTAGTGTGGAATTATGTCTTACGGTCTAATAAAATATGTCTTACATTACCTAACTTAGTATGAAATTATTTCTTACGGTTGGTTTACTTATAAATTCGCACAAGTATATCCTAACAAATCTTCATTACGAGGATGAAGATGAAACTCAAACCTACATCTCAATTAGTTTCATGATTCTCACTGGAAATTGTTGTCGCATGGATAATGAATTATGGTTGAGCTGAGCATGGAGCTAGACCGAATATAGTTTATCATTTTTCACGACAATAAAACATAATGATACCTTTTAATTTTCTACCTACTGTCTAACAATCTAGCTAATAATATGTTGATTTGCCTTATAAAATGTGTTTGACACTTCAAACAGAGCTAAAAGGATTTTCCAAACATGATTAAGTTCATTGTTTGGAACACTTTTAAGGAGTCTTCACTTTTAAGTGTGACTAGCTGCATGCTTTTAGTTCTATCATATGTGCTTAAGACACAAAAAAGACTTAATCCAATAATTAAGAATCTAAGTAAATATATAGTTTTAACTAAATACTAATCAACCCGATAACAGGAAACGGCAAAAGTTGCCCAGCACTTGTCCTTCTGGACTGTGAAAAAGCTACATAGTACTTGAGACTAAAAGGTATATTTGCTTATAATATAGTTACATGATTGATTCCCATATGGTTAAACAATGGGGGCTTAAATGTGTTGGGAAATTATCTGTGGCCTACTTTGTCTCCTGATGTTAATTTCCTTAAGAAATCTCTGCTGGCTAAGGAACACTAGAATAATGTGGGCCCTCAAAAAAACACCTTGCCCAAACTACTTTTGTTTATCTTAATTGAACAATTGTTTGGAATAGCTTTCGATGTTCAATGTACACTGAAAATTTTATACAAGAATTAAAATAAAATAAAATTAAACGCATCTGAAAATTTTATTTTTTGATTATAATTAATTATTTATTTCAAATACAATTTATTTAACTTATAAATGCAACATTTGATACTCGAACACAACACAGTAAAATAGATGTAATACTTTTTAACCTCCAAAAGAATGTGAATAAAAAAATGTGATGAAAAAGATCAAAGGAGGTGTAGTAGTTTAAAAGGTTACTGCTACAAACTTGTATCCATTTGGTTATAATTCCATAAAAGCCTTGGTAAAACCTAATATATATACTCGTTCCTTCATTCTGTAATATCTGTAGGATTGCACGACTTTGTCAAAGCATTGGCAAAATGTTCACACTGCATTGAAATGACAGGGATTAGAGCAATTGTTAATCTTTATATTGATGCCATATTAAAATTAAGTGGAAATAATATGAGAACTCTAAAGAAAATTTATTTCTATTGGTTGGGTTACTCCTCCAATTTTATTCAGAAAATAATTGCTATATGGAAAGGGAGAGTCCTATTTTTAATAGAATATTTATTATATGTTGGCGTCCTATTTTGAATAGGAAGAGCAGGTTTGTTTGTACTCTATAAATAGAATTTTCTATTTAGTTGTTGAAGTATAGTATAATCAAAAATCATGTATAGCATCTTAAAAGTTGAGTGTGAGTGTGAGTGTGTTTTGTGTTTGTGTGAGGGAGACTATTTTTACAACTTTTAAATTCCATAGAAAAAAGTTGTACTGTGAGCGAGAAGGTTTTGCAACATTTAGTATGTGCAAAAACTTGTCGTGGTATCGTAGAATCTCAAGTTTTAAGACGTAAAATTTGAGAGAATTATTGTAAACCCATTATATTGATATAGTGGAGATTTGAAGGTTGACTAGTAATTTTTTTTAAAGGTTTTTTCACGTTAAATATCGTGTTATTTTATATCTCTTCATATTATTGTGTGGTTTGCGTCAACTTAATTCACAACAAGACTGTCTAAATAAGACGTTGCATATATCTTTTTATAATACTACTGTTTGTCCCGAAATAAAAGATACGTACATTTCTAACATGACAATTTTATTTTATTAAGTAAATACATATATATATATATATATATATATATATATATATGTTAACGCCAGTAATCTTTCTCCACGTCCCCAATCACGTAAGACGTCCCGATCCTATGATGAAAGAACACAAATAACACTAAAAGCTTGACTACTAGACCACGTGGGATAGCTCCATGCATGAGAATCAAGATGAAGAAGCGATCACAAGGTTAACAATGGAGGAATAAATATCTAGTGACTTGAGAGCAATAATTTATGAGTTACCTTTCACCGTATGTCATCCTTGTTTTATATCCCCAAAGTCCGGTTTGTTCAGATGTCATCGACTTTTCTAGCCCACACTTTCGACTAAGCCCTCGTCTAATCCTCATTAAATGCAATGCAGAGATATGACAATCAAAAGTTCTATCCCCAATCTACACCCCAAAAGTTTCAAGTGTAACCATACTATCTGAATTCCTTATCGTATTCTAATAGAATAGTGCAAATAATCATAACCCCAGGGAGGAGCCCATTAAGTCTGGCTCAATAAGGAAAAGGAACATGGCCCAACAATATATATATATATATATCCTTAATTACGTAAGAGCTAAAAATAGAATAATGGTGGTGTAATGCTAGAAAATATAAAGAACCCCATTTTCTAGTTTTTGGGGCTGGACTGACACCAGTACTGGAGATTGTAATCAAAACTCCACCTACGCTCCACCGATTAAGAATGAATGAAGTAAATGGACCAGCAATTATAGTGGTCCACCATTTGTTTCCAAACTTAACTTAAAAGCTTTCTTCTTCTTTTGTTCTTTATTTATATATATATATATATATATATATATATATATATATATATATATATATATATGATAAAAATGGATACACAAATGCCAAGAACTTTTAAATTATATAGTTTACGATCGTAGAGTGATTTCACTCTCTGATAATCGTAGCGTAGTCACTCTACGATAGAGTAAAATCACTTCACGATATCGTAGTATCGTGTAACTTTTAAAAGTTACACGGCTGTTTACCTCCATATTCCCCTATATATATATATATAATTTATATGTCAGATAAATTTATATCTATATACTTACGTGAAAATTTAAGCAATAACATAGAATAAATTAGAGTATAATTATTCTTAATTTTTTCTATCTCATGTATTCACATATGTCGATATTTACAATTAATCGATATAAATTTATTGCATATGTAACAATATATTGTATGTATATAATCGATTTCAAAAAATAATTCCAAGCATGCATAATGTCAAAATTAATTATAAATAAAAATATCAAAATTATTTACACTTTTTTTTTTATAAATTTTTTAAGTAGTCAAAAAATTATAAATTTATTAAGCCTGAATATCATTAACAACAATCGAAAGAATTGAATAGAAGGATAAATATCTTTAATTATGGTTCTTTATAAAATGAAGCAATTAATGTTCCTACCAAATATCACAAATTCCATCTAATTGAATTGATATTTTTACAAGTAAATTTGATAGTTTAACAAGTTACTCTTCATAAGAATAGTAAATAGTGTCTATCTTATGTGAGAGAGGATCTTGTAAAACTATTAAATTTACTCGTGAAAATATCAATTCTGTTAATAAAAGACATGTATTGAAAGTTGAAACACATAATATCAACGTCCTTCCGTTAGATTAGCAATTGGAAGTTTCATAAGAAGCTACACATCAATCCAATGCACCTTAGCATCCTCTTCAACAATATTTCTTTCCATATTTATCCAAAATTTATAAGTATTAATTGTTTAGTGTAGTTATGATATGACAACAAAGTTGAAAATATTGTGTAATTTTTGTGTTATCGTAAAAAGAAATAGTCTTATATTTTGTAGAAAAATAGAAATAAAACTTACACATAAGTCTGTCAACAAACCAAACAGTTCATGTCCGATTCAGACTCAACTTAAAAAAATACGAACGAGACTCGGATTCGTTAACAAAATGATCCAAATCTGAATATAAAAAATAGTTTGAATAAAAATACGAGTAAAATCTGAGCAAAATTATATTTGAGTCGATTAAAAATCAAACTACTAAAATTCTTAATTGTGATTCGATACATAGTCGATTAGTACAAATTCGATTAGATACTCATATAATATATACAAAATCAAATAAAATTAGGTTAATTAATTATTATTATTTTGTTTTATTTTTAATTTTAATTGTGATTTTATATTTGTAAAGTGTAATACTAAATATATTTTCTCAATTCTAAGTAAAATAACAAATTCAATTTATAATTATAAAACTAATTATTATGTGGAGATTCAAATTCGAGCTTGAATTTGAAATTTGCGAGTAGTTTGAATATAATTTGATCCGAGTCGAATTGAATTCGAGTAATAAATATTCAAGTCGAGTTGAATCTGAGAAGAATTTTTTAAATATAATTCGAATTCGAATATAAATTTAACGTTTCGAGTAGTTCTTTGTTTGTTTCGTTTAATTCGACTCGTTTACACAGTGAGTGAGTATGGGTTATTAGTGTTTGTAGTTTTTTTAGTACTAGTATCCTTGCGTTTGAATTTTGAAACTCACTGAAAATTCTAGAAACTCAAAAAATGCAAGTTTTTAAGTGAAATTGTTAAATTATGGGTTTGAAGGAAACATCCTCCTTCTTTAATGGAGTAGTACGATACCCCAGAAGAGTAGAACAGTTAATTAATACTACTAGTATATCGCTGAATATTATGCATGCATAAACAATTACTCCGTACTACTATTAACCCTTCTCCAAAGTATTCTCAAAATCGAAGGAAGAAATTTAACCTAGAGAATAATGAAACTTCTGCATGCTGCTGCTGCATTTACTCAGCATTGATGCATGTGTAAGTAAATACTAAGTACTTATCATTAAGTGAAGCATGCATAGTCAAAATTAATCTCCCGGCCTCTTTCCCAACAAATACTGCAATCCTCCCAATATCATCACTGTTAACGTCAGGATTTTCTGTCACGTCCCAATCACGTAAGACGTTCTGATCCTGCATAGTAAACACGGTAAACATCACAAACTTGACGGCGGTTCCGTCAGGGGATAGCTCAGGCGTGAGAATTAGTATGTGTTCACAAGGTTAACAATAGAAATGTATGTCTTGTCTGAGTGTCTGAGAGAGATAATAAATCTTGGTTGTGTGTATGTGAGAGAATATGAAAATCAAAATGTATGAGAACGTACCTTTTCACGAAGACCTCCTTGCTAGGTTATACTCTCTTTGCCTGGATTACTGTGCCACCCACTACTACCTGACACACCCCTCTAATCTGATGGGTTCTGTCGACTGTGTATGGTTTATCTACTGCTTTTGGCCATCTGCTTTCACTCACACCGACTATGATCCCATCCACATTAATGCACGGCAGAGCTTTGGTCAACCGCCATGCTTTTTAATCATCACAAGTCAAAGTATGATATTAAAATATCTAATGGGTCGATCCACTGTAATCGACTCTAAAGCTACTTTAAGGTTAAAATGGATACAATATGGTGACCGCCCAATGACTTTCACGGATTAATAATAGAGGCCCAATAGATTATTTATGTGAGTAGCTCTAATGTACCGGCCCAAAGATAGAAAATAAGATGACCCAACATTGCCCCCTAGTTTTTGTTAAATGTAATGTTTAATAGAAAACTATGAATGGCCCAGAAAAATTTACTAAAGGTCCATAAGTAGGAGATAATTGAAATGTACCCAATTATCGCTCACGAAATGAAAGGAGAAGAGAATCTGAGGCCCAAATCGGAAAAAAGCCCCTGCCTAATAAATTCATGAACCCTAACCGACCCTTCCCATTCAAATTCCAAATCATTACTAAGATTTAATGAGTCGGCTACCAACACCGTGTAAATCACAAGATAAAGATAACTTTACCAAATTTGACGCTTTTACTCGCCCATTTGAAATTCGAAATACCTTTTTGAACTCTCTCGCTTCCTCTCGCAAACCGTCAAAATGACTTCCCCAAAACTCAACAAGGTTCTCCCATACTAAGAACACCGATCACCGCTGTTCCGCCAAACCCTATCGCTCATGAAGAAACTTCGGCTCGAATCCAAAGGGGTCGAAAATCGACAAGAATCCTCTCCCAAAAACTCCCAAAACCCCCTCCGAATTCTACAGGAGCACGGATTGCTTCTCGCATGCCAATACTCCCTCTATC
Source organism: Panax ginseng (assembly GCA_020205605.1). Lineage (NCBI taxonomy): Eukaryota > Viridiplantae > Streptophyta > Magnoliopsida > Apiales > Araliaceae > Panax > Panax ginseng. The sequence goes on from CM035138.1 coordinate 136,736,352, forward strand.
GTGGATCGAGGGTCGAAGTTACGAGAGATTCGATCCCCCTAGCACCACATTCCGGATACCCACGCGATTAGGGCTCCCAGATCCGGTGAGAAGATGTATCAACGGCCAGAGGGTTGGACGGCCGTCCCTCGTGACTCGCTGCAGGAGGGGTTCGCTTCCTTTGCACATTTTTATAAGACCTTCTTTGGGGTTCTGGGGGTGGGGTTCACCAACCGGTACCAAATTCATACATCCATATCTTGGCCTTCGTGGCCTTCTATCATGAATCGGGCGTGATCCTCCTTTTGACTTCTTCTTCACCGTATACAAGATAGTACAATCTAGGGGAAGGGGTTCAAGGCCATTAGTAAGCACTCTCCAAGTCGAGAGAAGTTCGAGAGGCGTTCACGGTGAACACGCCTTCGAGCAATGAGGGGATGGCACGAGAAGTGGTTCTACGTCAAAGGTCCCGAAATTTCTTCCCTAAATCGGGCCATCGACGAGAAGATCTCTCACGACTTCGAGACATTTCAAGAAAGAGAAGTTGAAATGATGGAACTTTTTGACAATTTCCCCAAGGAGGTGGAAGTATGGACTCTCTCTCGAAGCAAGGTGCATGGTTATATGACCATAAATGTAAGTATCGACTATTTTATATATAAATTTTGGAAATGCTTTTGTAATGTGGATTCTAACACGAGTTGTTTGGTTATGCAAGATCTTTGATCAAACCGAGCTCTTTAGAGATAAAAGAGTTTGAAGATTTTTTTGTCCGGAGGTCTTCGTAAGTCGTTGAAACTCCGCGCAAAGGTTTCGCCCCCGGCCGAACCAATCTCGGAAACACACACATTTGAGTTCAAATCGACGAACTGAAGTCGATGAGGTTCCTGTTCCGGAAGAGACCCTCCGTCCTCGTCAGAAGAGGAGGGCAATCAGAAAACCCAGATCAACACCCTTTCCAAGCCCTTCCAAAGCCACCCTAGAAGTCGAGACAACCACCGCATCCATCCCTCGACGAGGAGGCCTACTCGATCGTCCTAATCGGAGAAGCATCCTCCGAACCAAAAAATTGAAAAGTAAGATAACGCCTTTGACCGCCGAAGAGCTTAGGGTGCCCCAGTCTTCGATCATCCCCCCTTCGTACCGCCTGTAGAAATACAGATTGCCGAAGAAGGTGATCAGGATGAAGCTGTCCAAACTCTGTCCAAGAAGAGGAAACGCACACCTGACAGCCACCCAAGCTCTGCATCTGCCGCTCCTCTCCAAGAACCCAGTCCAAACAAATCTCCCTCTCCCGAGATCGTGTATGCTGAACCTACTCCTCCCGAGCAACCAGCTCCTTCCCCGGAAAGGTCGAGACCTCGCTCGAACGAATCTTTCCCTTCAGTCAAGGTTATCATCTTGAGGCCATGGGGTCTCCGACTCTGTGGCCTAGATTCAATGCCAACTTTCCCTTTGACCTCTTCGGGGCCTTCGTAAGGAATGCTGACGATCATCGGCTCGATGATCACACGTACGGAATCGCTTGATGAAGGGATGAGTTATCTGGCTAAGGTAAATAACCATTTCTTTATTTTTATGTCTTTATGTTCTTAATTGGATATCTGGATACTGACTTGAATATTGTTTGGACATATATAGCTAATGTCGTTTTCTTGGCTTTGCGTCCAAGACACATAAATGGGGAAGCCGAGGAAGATTTCATGAGACAAGAAATCAATATGCTAAAATCGACCTTGGCTCGAGAAAGAACTGATCACGAAGACGCTCTTCACAGCATCAATGGCTTTCAGCGAGACTTAGATCGAGCCAAGATGGACTCAAGACGCCTCGACGATGAACTAAGGGCCATTAGGGGATGGGTTACGCAGATCCGAAGCCGGCCAACAAACTTTAACCAATCTGAACACCGGCTTGGTCGAAGAAAACCTGCTCCTGAAGGCCAAAAATGAGGAGTTTTCTTCGGCCAATCGAAGCCTGGCTATTCAAATTGGCGAGGCTCAATCAAAGGCCCAGATTGAACAAATGGAGACACAAGAACAAACGCCACAAACTTCGCCATAAAATAAAGGAGCTTGAGGGAAGGGGTCCTCTTCTCAATCAAGAGCTCAAAAAGCGATACATGCAGAATATAGGGATTCGGACGAGCTTAACGTCGAGATCATGAAAGTCTACTCGGAAGGCTACGAAGACCGCCGAGAGAGAGGCAAAGAAAAACTGCTCACGCTTCAACTGGATCCAACTTTGCTCAACTCAAGACGGGCGTGGTAGTGCCTAGTGTTCTCCCTACTTTCATTTTGACTTATGTAAAAATTTATCTGTTTAAACTTTTTATGTTTTTGGGATCATTTTGAAATTTTATATAAGGAGGTTGTCAATGTTTCTATATTGGTGTATTTAGTTCATGAATGAATAGATCGAATGAATGTTTTAGTTTTCCCGATAAATCTGCAATTTCCTTAATCAGAACTATGTTTTCGCTTAGTTTCTTTATCAATAATTCAATATCGATTAAAATGAACCTAAATAAAGGAATCGCTTAAGACATATAATAGTTAATGTATGAGTATTAAGTGAATTGAATTTCATGGATGTAATTTAACTTAATCGAATCTGAAAGGACCGAACTCAACACTTAAATAAAATAAAGTAATACATACTCATCCTGGCTCAAGTGTGAGATCGGCTATTTGTTTACCACTCGGGTGAAACAATTATATAAGGACCAAGATATAAGGATCAAGATGTAAAGATCAAGATATAAGGACCAAGATATAAGGACCAATTGTGACCATCGACTTACCACCGGTAAAATCAATATAGATCCTTTGTCTACCACTCGGGGTAGAATCAACAAATGGGCTACCATCGAATGGCCAAATGAGTCCTACCATACCTCCTTACACCAGTAGTGACCATAGGACAAATAGACCAGGATCAATAGTGACCATTGATTTACCACCCCGGAAAAATCAATATAGATCCTTTGTCTACCACTCGGGTGGTAATAACAAATGGGCCGCCATCGAATGGCCAAATGAGTCCTACCATACCTCCTTACACAGTAGTGACCATAGGACAAATAGGACCAGGATCAATAGTGAGCATTGATTTACCACTCGGTAAAATCACTATAGATCCTTTGTCTACCACTCGAGGTGTGAACAACAAATGGGTTGCCATCGAATGGCCAAATGAGTCCTACCATACCTCCTTACACCGAGAGTGACCATAGGACAAATAGGACCAGATCAATAGTGACCATTGATTTACCACCCCGGTAAAATCAATATAGATCTTTGTCTACCACTCGGGGTAATAACAAAATGGTCGCCATCGAATGGCCAAATGAGTCCTACCATACCTCCTTACAATCAGTAGTGACCATAGGACAAATAGGACCGTGATTAATAGTGAAAAGTGACTTTTTATTGATAATGAACAATAATATACGTATTTCGATGAATTAACTTGATCTTTATTGAAAGTATTTCCGAAGTCTGCCAGCATGCCAAGTGTTTTTGATTTCGAACCATCTAATGCCCTTAACCGATAAGTGCCCGATTTTGATACTTCGATCACTTCATACTACCTTCCCAGGTTTGGCATTAACTTTTCCATGTTTTGAGATGTAGAAGCTTCGAGCTTCTCCGAGGATCTAAGTCTCCTACTTCAATCTGCTGCTTGACTCCTTTGTTGTAATGCTTAGCTACTCTTCGCTGATAAATGTACCAATTTAAGTAGAGCCACCTCTCCGACTTCTTCCAAAGAGATCCAAATTGGCCTTCACCTTCGTCATTGTAGATCTCTTTGTATTGACCGACCAAGACTTGAGATCCGATTTCGACAGGACTAAGGCATCGCACCATAGGCCACCGAAAAGGTGAATCCCAAAGAGTAGTCCTCTAGTAGTCCAAGAAGCCCACAACACGCCGAAAGCAGCTCTTCCGGTCATCTTCCTTTAGCTTCATCCATCAAGGCTTGATCCCGCTTCAAAGCAGTCATTGCCTTGTTGGTCACCTCAACTCGCCATTTGACCGTGGATGAGCCACCAAGTCTTTTATGTCAATCCCCAACTCCTTTAAAAATGCTTCAAATTTTGATCCCACGAAACTGGCGTCCCGTGTCCTATATTAATACTCTGTGGATCCCGGCGAAACACTACGGATTCTTTTATGAACTTCAAACATTATTGCTCATTATTAACCGAAGTGGCTTTCGCCTTACCCACTTAGTCATGTAATCAATGACAACTATGACAAAAGCTAACTCCGACCTTTAGCTTTAGACAACTGGACCCAATATATCTACCCCCAGACAAATGAAGGTATAGGAGATAAAATCGAGTATAACTCTTCCTCCGGGTCGATGGGATCGGACTATTGAGTTGGCACTTTTCACATTTCTTGACATACTCAGTAGCTTCCTTGAAAATCGTAGGCCAATAAGTATCCTTGTCGAAGTACTTTGTAAGCCAAAGATTTAGCAGACCATATGATCACAAAGAATACCCTCGTGAACTTCCCCCGAAGAGCATATTCCGCTTCGGATGGGACCAGACTTTCAAGAATGGTGAAGAAAAGGCCAATCGATAAAGATCCCCATCAATAAGAACAAAGTCAAGCGCTCTTGTATTTGATCTTCTTTGCTAACATCCGATCCGGGGAAGGACGCCATCTCGCCAAATACTTGATGTAGGAGTCATCCAAAGAGCTAGATCGCTTCGATACACATCATCGCTTCATGTCAACACTCTACCGTACTGCAGAACTTCCAAGTAAATCGATCCGTTAAAAACATATGCATCCGTAGTAGCTAATTTCGACAATGCATCGACGATAGAATTGTCATTACGCTCTATGCCCTGAAATTGCATGCGTTTAAAATCTGAAGTTTCATTTTAACTCGCCAGATACTTGATCATCCGAGTTCCACGAAGCTTCATAATCTCCCGACACAACTACTTGACGACCAATCGAGAGTCACTATAAATGATAAGCTTCGGACCTCTAGACTTTTTGCCAATCGAACACCGCTAAAGATCGCTTCATACTTCGGCTTCATTATTCGTCGCTTAAATCAATCGATGGCCTATTAAACTTTGATTCCGTTTCGGACTTGTCAAGATAATTCCCGCGCTACTAACCGCTTAGGGTAGAGGAACCGTCTGCATATAGAGTCCAAACATTCTCGATCTTGTTGAAGAACCGCAAATCGCCGATCGGACGATTCAAACTTCCGTAACTCGGCAAGATCTGCTTTTGAACGAACATTCTACCATGAAATCGGCCAAAGTTTGACCTTTGATAGCGGTTCGGGGATGGTATTCGATGAAAAATCGACAACTCCATAGTCCATGCCGCTTAGTCTTCCGAAATTTCTCGGCTTGCCCATCACCTTCTTCAATGGTCGATCCAGGTATGACGACCGAGAGCCGTAATTGAAAATATCGCCAAGCTTTTTTACTAGCAATTATTAAAGCAAATGCAAATTTCTCAATATTCGGATACGGTTTTGATCTCGCAGACGCGATCGACATAATAGACCGGATGTCGCTTTCCATCGACCTCCAAACCAAGATCGCTCCAACCGCTAACGAACTTGCTGCAAAGTACAGATATAAGGTCTCTGCTAGAGCGGGCTTCACCAATAAAAGAGCCAAGAAAGATATGCCTTTATGCTCGGAAGGCGTCTTCACACTCTGAAGTCCACCGAATGTCTTCGCATTCTTTGGCCCTTTCAATGTATCAAAGAAAGGAAGGCACCTCTCTGCGCAGATCCGGCGACGAACCTCCTCAAAGTCAAGATCCGCCACGGTCGACGTTGGGCGTCTTTGAACGATCGAGAGTCTTCATATCAAGAATGGCTCGAATCTTCTCCGGATTGGCCTCGATACCCTTTGAGTGACAAGATAACCCAAAAGCTTCCATGCACCGAGGCCAAAAAATGCACTTGGGTCGGGATTAAGTCTCGATTGACGATGACGACGATACCGAAAGCACTCTCTAGATCGTCCAAATGATTACGAACTCGCATGCTTTTTCACGATCATGTCATCGACGATACCTCCATGTTCCTTCCTACCGCCATCGAAGATGAAGTTCATCATTCTCCGGTAAGTGGCTCCAAAGATTTACAAGGCCAAAAGTCATCTTCAGAAGGCGTAATCGAATCGATTAATGTAATAAACGCGGTCTTTGGGATGTCCTCTTTACGCATGGATATTTGGTGATAACCGAAAAAGCATCCATAAAGCTTAGTAATGCATACCCAAGTGGCATCGATGAGCCGATCAATATGGGCGGAGGATAAAGTCCTTCTGACAAGCTTTATTGAGGCCGGTGTAGTCGATCTGAACCCTCCATTTTCCATTCTCTTCGCACACTAACACCACATTCGCCATCCACTCGGGATAATCAATTTCATAGATGAAATCGGCAAACAAACACTTTGCTATTTCCTCATCAATGATTTTACGTCACGAGGCGCAAAAGATCCGCCTTTTACTCGCCGAACCGGCTTCTTTGAGGGATCTACATTCGAGTTGTGCTCAGGTATCTTCCCATTAACTCTGTGCATGTCCTTCTGTTCCCATGCAAAAATATTCGCATAGCGAGACGTAAGAGTTCTATAAGGTTTGTTCGAAGAGGTTCTCGTAGACCCGAACCGATCTTCACGGTCTTGTCTGGCTTTCCGATGATTAATTCAACCTCCTTCGTCCCCACCCGCAGGAATCACCATTGGTTCGGACTACTTTGGTAAAGGGCTCAATCTCAATTGCCATCGCTATTTTTGTTTGTCACCCCCCACCGGAGGAAATAATGAAATCCCAGTAAGATCGTCGGGCCAAATCCAAGTCCCCGCCACTTTCTCCTACCCCATGTGCCGTGGGGAACTTGATCTTGAAATGAGGGATGGAGGTCACAACTTGAGAAAGCGCTTAAGTAGGTCTTCCTAGTATAAATATTGTAAAAAGTCAATCAACGTGGCACAACATAGAATTTGCACATTATTTCGACTCACTTTGGGGTGTTGTAGATCAAGATAACCTGGGAGTTCAATTGTGCCTGCAACTTTGACTGGATCGTTGCTGAAGCCGTATAAAGGAGCCTCCTGCCCGACCTCCATTTTCTACCCGTCAAGATGCATCCTCTGATAGGCATGGGCGTATAAAATATCCACTGAAGATCCATTGTCTATCATCATGCGCTTCATGTCCATCGTGCCCATTTGCGCTATGATCACCAAGGCCCCCTCATGTGGTTCTATGGGCTCCGGAGGATAATCAGTGTCAGTAAATGATATGATCGTTCCTGGAAATGGCCTGTCAATCCTCAGGGGAGCATCTGTCACAGTCATAACCGAATCCAGGTAAGCCCTTCTCTCTCTTCCTATCAACTTCCCTACGGATCCACCGGTTATCACATTAATGACATGCCTTGGAGGCGGTACTGGAGCCATTTGAACCGTCCCGGATAAAGATGCGGTTACTTAGTCTGGCGATCATTTCGTGCCACGTACTGTACCAACAAGTCATCCTTAATCTTCTTCTCCACAAAGTCTTTCAAATTGCAACACTCGTTAGTGTCGTGGCCTGCGGCTTGATGATAGCCACAATACTTACGAGAGTTACCCTGCCCTGTTCGGTAGTTATCACGGGGTGGCTCGAAGAAAGGTTAATTTCTGATTTGATCCAGAATTATCGATATATCAGTGTTCAATTTGGTATAGACCTTATTCGCCTTTGGGGCCGGAACGGAGGGATGACTACCCTCTGGCCTTGGGAGCTACTGACTCTTTCACCTGGTCCGAAGGAGGATGCTTCAGGCTGTTCATAGCTTCTTCCACAACGATATAGCCTTCTGCCTTGTCAAAGGCATCGGCCAAGCTCTTCGGATGGTGAAACATCAACTTCTTCACCAACTTCTTGGACTTCACTAGATCTAATCCATTCTGGAATAAACCCACAGCCTGGAGATCATTAAGGTCGGACACCTGACTGACTGCTTCTCTGAACCCCTTCACATACTGGCCCAAAGATTCGCTGATGAACTGTCGGATCTTTGCCAGAGAACCCGTAGGCTTTCCTCTTCTTCGGTTACTCCCGAAACGGGCATGGAATTTATCATAAAGCTCGGTCCAAGAGGATATTGAATCTGCCGGCAAAGTTCCCAACCACTGTCTCGCATCTTTTCTCAGCATCGTAACAAAAGTGTGGCACTTAGCAGCGTCAGTGAAGTCATAATAGTCCATTAGCCGGTCGAACGCCTGGCTATGGTCATAAGGATCCCCGGTCCCATCGTAACTTTCCATGCGAGGCAGTTTTTTAGTGATATACGCCTTCTCCTTGAGAATATCTGAGGAAAAAGGGATGCCTTCTTTCCTGAAGTCCTTCACCGCCGAACTTCACCCGATTGCTTTTCGAGCTCTTTTCACTCTTCTTCACTGAAAATCAACGCCTTGAGGTGGGGGAGACCTCTTCTCACGAACAACATTCCGCCTTTGAGAGGATCGACCTCCTCCCGCCGATCCTACCATACAAAGTGGGACTTCTTGATCTACTCCGGTGTACAAATCTATCTTTATGGTGAGAATGATCACGTTGATAGTCCCTTGCTCTGACTTCGGGCATGATCTCACTCGATATGCTCCTTTGTCTATAGTCATCTCGATGCTGAGAGGTAACGGCCATTATTGCCTTCTTCGAGACCACGGGAGTTCTGCTTCTTAGAAACCTGCGCGGAATGCTTCGGCTCCTTATCCTCTCGTCGTGGCACCTCCTAATGCCCACTTCGTCTTTCGGACTGATCATGTCGTTCCGTAATTCCGCCATTCGAAGCATCTGTTCAGCTATATCTTCTCTTTGTTTTAACAGGACCTCCATGGCTTTATCTGTTTCGTCTGCCATCTTCGCCAACTTGGCGGCTCTATCTTCCTAACCACTTCTACGATAAGTCCTGGTCGGTGAGCCTTCCACTTGCCCTCGACCATGATCTCGCTCCTTATCCGCACCGAAATCAATCTTCGTCTGGCCCCGCCATGAATCTTCGGACGGAGATCTCCTGAATTATGCTTAGAGGTCGTGCTCTCGTGAGCACTTTTAGAAGGACCCAGACGATCCTTCACCGAAACACGAGGCAGTGACGAGCTAATGACCATCGCCCCGCCTCTTACCTGCGCACCATCCCTACTCCTCATCATCTTCTGAAGTAGGTTAAACGATTGTGATTGAAAATTTTAATGACACTAGAACTCAAAGCCCTCCTTCTAGCGCCAATGTTAACGCCAGGATCTTCTGCCACGTCCCAATCACGTAAAAGACGTCCCGATCCTCAGATAAGAAACACAGTAAACACCACAAAGCTTCGACGCTTCCGTCGGGATAAATTTCAAAGCGAGAGAATTAGTATGTGTTCACAAGGTTAACAATGGAGGAATGTATCTTTGTCTGAAGTCTGTAGAGAGAGATAATAAATCTCGGTTGTGTGTATGTGAGAGAATATGAAAATCAAAATGTATGAGAACGCCTTTTCACGAATGGTAAGTCCTCCTTTGCTAGGTTATACTTTCTGCGCTCGGATTATCGTGCCACCCACTACTACTTGACACACCCTCCGATCCGATGGGTTCTGCCGACCGTATGGTTTATCCAATCGCTTTTTGGCCATTTTTTTTTTCACCGTGGCCATGATCCCATCCACATTAATGCATGGCGGAGCTTTGGTCAATCATCATGCTTTTTAATCATCACAAGTCAAAGTAATGTATATTAAAATATCTAATGGGTCGATCCACTGGACCGACTCGGCCTTAAAGGTTAAAATGAATACAATATGGTGACCGGGCCCAATGACTTTCACGGATTAATAATAGAGGCCCAATAAATTGTTTATGTGAGTAGGCCCAATGTACCTGACCCAAAGATAGGAAATATCACGAGCCAACAATCACACTTGCACCTTCCCATTTTAAACCCAATGAGGCAATGAATGAATTACTAATTGTCATGGGATTTCTTCTTGTTTTCTTAACCTTCTTAAAGCTATAGAGATGTTAGCACCCTTTGTTCGAGGGAAACAATAAGTAAGAGTACTTCTGTCCCCCGACAGAAAGAATAAAATGAATTTGTTTCCGTGAACAAATGAACAATACAATCTATTTATTCGCGAAAATAAATTTATTTAATTCTTCCGGTTTAATTTTTCTATTCGTATATACTTATTGTATAAGTAATGATTAATGACTTAGCTAGTGATCAGCGGAACGAACATCGCAAATGAAAAAAAAAATTAAAAGTGTGATCACTTATTATAAAAATTAAAAGAATAATCATCAAAGTAAAAAAAATATCAATATTTAAAAGTATAAAAAAATGATTAGATATTTATCTTTATTAATTAAGATATACGTACTATTTTGACAGTTATTTTTATTTTCATTTAATGTTGTTACTTTATTTTCCTCCGTATCTTTCAAGTTTCAAACGGAGTAATTAAGAGGTTCTAGGATTATTTACTTATAGTGTGAACAACGTTAATTAGTCGTCAAAAATAAAACAAAAAGAAGAAATGGAACACAATAAAATCATGTTTGGGTTAAAAAAATAATAATAATAATATATATATATATATATATGGCCATATGGGACAACTTGGTTGACAACAACTATATATGAGAAATTAACAACAATCATCGCGAAAAAGCCATGACCAAATTGTACGACCGCACGCAATTATTATATGACAACAACATATGATACATAGTTTAAACAATTTTGGTTACTAATTCATGTAGTCAATTTTCCCGCGTAATCAATAGTTCTTTTTTAAGAGTACCTGGGATGACTATTGACTAGAGTAGCATTTTTATTTTCAACCAATACCATGCAAATGATATATACTCCATCCGAGACGTTAAAACAGTCTTATTTATTTTCAATTCATTAGTATAAATTTATTTTATTTTAATGTAATGTAATGTAATACTTATTTATTACTGTAAATTACTTAAACAATAGTCTCTACATTCTAGAACATACTCAAACAGAGTTTCATTAATTCTAGAACATATTTAGTAGTACTCATGTTAGCCGGCCTATTATAGGGGAGTAATTGAAATACAAGCATTAGGCACTAAGGCAGTTGAACTAGACCATTTTAGTTCCACCTATCCCTCCCTCCCCGGAACAAATTATAAATGTATAACATCTCATAAATTAAAAGTTTTTGGTAATGTTAGAAGTTGGAACAATATTTATATATGTTGTTTAAATAAATATAGACAAGGATTTCCTCTATTATATTTATATTTTAATTTAACTTGATACATATTTAGTAATATAAATATTATATTTAATAACATAATAAAATAAATCACAAATAATTATATAATTAATACTTTAGTTATGAGAGAAATTAAACGACAGTGTAATAGAAGAGATCTTAATACAATAAATATACATTCAACGATTTAAATTTTTAACGAAACTTGTACTTTCATAACATAATTATTGTTATTATGATATTATTGAAGCCATATTAAAATTGATCAAATTATATACAATTAACTAATCAAGATTCAAGAGACACATGAAGTCAGCTAAGTTCAGTTAACCCATATTAGTTCACAGATTTAATAAGAGAATTAATATTTTTATAAAAAAATTTGATAGTTTCATAATTTTTTTTTAAATAAATAGAAAATAGGGTCTATTTTATGTGACAGAAGATGACGCGTATCAAATTTATTTGTGAAAATGACAATTTTCTTTGATAATGCTACAAAATTAAAATGTCAGCTCTAGAGTCTAGAGGGTGGTTTTGTAAATAACAACAAAACAAGGAAGTATAGCCCTCGGATTGTACACGTATAACTCCTCCAGATTGGAGTAAACCCCGGCGTAGCCGGCTACTGAGTCGTACGACGACCCGGCAGCCGAAGTGGACACACTATCCTCCTCCGGCGCCACATCATCCGCAATGCGCCTCACCCTCCCAGCAATCACACGACACACGAGCATGGCCCTAACGTTGTCCGTACCGGCCAAACAGTCGTGGGCCCTACCGCTACTGGCCGTAGTTCGTACCCCCTTACCGACGCCGACAGCTGACTTGTTGCCTTGAAATCCGTGCCTGATAATAGTACAAACCCCGCAACCGGGTACGGAGCCGCACAAGCTGGACGAGCCACGTGCGCCGAGCGAGCACGAGAGGCTCGTGCAGTGGAATCGAAGCAGCTCGTTACCGTCGGCGGCGCACCTGGGATCTTTCTTGGTGTTGGTGTTAGCACGGAGCTTAACGGAGTCACGGCAGTCCTCGAACCGTTGGATAGTCCGTTTAGTGTTGTGGACTTTCAGTATCCGTTCAATGTTGCAGATTGGGCTGTCCTTTTTGAGCCAGCTTGATTTGAAGATTATCTCCACGATGTTTCGACCCGAATCTTCTGGACCCAGCTCCGACACTGTGCCATCAATTAACACCAACAGTGTGAAAAAATGATATATCTTGCATAACAAATTATTCATGTATTTGTACAATTATTATATCTAATTATTAAAAATCTAAAAAATAATATTAATTATAATATTTGTTTTTTAAAATAATAAAACTAATTTCATTAATTTTAAATTTAAAATATCTCAAATATATTTTAATTAAAAATAAATCTTATATTTAGAAAAGAAAGGGGTAGTATAAATTTTGGTACCATTCCATTCAAATCAAACATAATCTGTCATGGAATAAATGTAACATAAATGCATATATTGTCCTCCAACCTGACCAATTTAAGTGTCAATAGTGTTAGCTGCTGGAGTACCAACTCTACTAAATGCAAAGTAACTTGTAACTTGTAGGAGAAACAATATACATTGAAGTTGTCAAAATTGACTAATTACACATATGCATGATTGAAGGTAAAAAAAATAAAAATAAAAATTAAATAAAAACCTTAATTTAAAATATTGGCAAAAATAGATAATAAAAAAAGAAAGAAGAAAGAAAGTATAGTGTAGTTAATTAATTACCAGCATGTCTAACAGCTTGATGGAGTTCCAAGCTTTCAATCTTTGGGAAAACCTCCCCACAATCAGGGCAAGCACATATAGTCCTTGGAGTTGGATACCTATACACATGCATTTCAGATATTAATATTAATTGTTTTTCAGTTATTATAATTTTAATTAAGAAGGATCCATAACAAATAATTAAAATTTCAGAAATTAATGAATAAAAAGAGAAATTAATTAAATAACTAAAAACAACTCTACCTGCTAGGATCAACAATCATATGAGCCATATGACATTCATAACATCCAGAAAGCTTCCTAAACTGCATGCCCCTAGAAGCTGACTTGTACGTACCATCACCGTTGGATCTCATCGAAGTAGTAGTATTTGCACCGGTCAACGACTTAGACGAGGATGAACGTGTTGACCCGTTAACCGTTTTCCGGCGGATTAGTGCGGATTCCTGGCCGACGGTGCTACTCTCCGGTGAGTTATCAGCTCTGTGAACAACCCTGGTGTTTCCATGAACAACGTCGCGGAAACTACAAATGGAGCTGCAAGAACTTAACTTGGAGTAGCCGACAGAATTATTGTTGTTATTGGAAGAAGGATGTTGAACATTAGTTGAGGTTTCGATCTGTTTGCAAGCGAGCAAGTTCTTGATTTGGTCCCATGAAGATGTTTGCTGCTTTTGTTGTTTTTGCTTTTTTCGGCGTTTGGATGATGAGGGTTTTTGTTTTTTGGCATCCGGTGAGGTTTCTGGTAAAAAAGAAAGGAGTGCCATGAAAAGAAGAGCTTGAGAATAGAACAAGAGTGTTGCAGAACAAACAAGCTCTAGAGAGAGAGATGGTGAGGAGAATTGAGAGAGGATGCACTTCTTTAATTAATGGGGTGAGAGGTAGGGAACCGAGATGTGTAATGAGGAGGGAAATTAAGGGGATGCATGGTGGGTCTTTATCGTTCTTTTTCTCTATTATCTTTCTTCTTTTATATATAGTTTAATATTTTATCATTAATTTAATTTGTTCCATAGATTTGACCCCATATTCATGTATTGGTGATATGTAATTTTCATTATAGTTATATATAATTTTACGTGTAGTATTGTGTCAACTCTATTTAATCTAATGGTTAAAATAGAGTATGTGTCAACATTATTTTAATACTCCCACCGTCTCAAGATAAAAGTCTTTATTACTATTTTGGGTTGTTCCATGTTAAATGTCCACTTTATTTTAATAACCAAATTTTTACATAATTTTTCTATTATACCCGTAGCATTAAATATCTCATACTTTTCTTATTATAATTCTCTCTCCATATTTAATGACATTATTATGGATAATTTTGTTATTTTATTCATCTTCTTAATATGCGTGAAAAGTCCACCAAGACTTTTATCTTAGGACAGAGGGAGTATAATTTTAGGTGTAGTATTGTATATAGTATTTTTTCTATTAGTAATATTGCTTTAATTTTAGTCTATGTAATTAATTTATTCTCCTCACACCTAAATGTCTTTAATCAAAGAGTCTTAACTTAATGGTTATTCCCATAATCCCATACCTTTGTGTACTAAAAGGGTGGGAATGACTAAGGAAAGGCGTGTGTATAAAGTATAAATCAGCACACAAAAAAACCCTAAAAGTCTTTGACTTTATGGTTGACCGAGGTTTTTAGTGGGAAATTTTCATCAATTGTGGTGGTGTATGATCTGATCTGAGTGCTTAATTGGGTCCCAAATAGTAGTTTGTGAGTTGGCATATATATTAAATCTAAAACTAGACATGTGAGCATTTGGACGATTACTCATGCTTGATGCTTTTTTACTTGGAACTACTCTCTTGTAGTTTTCCCTCCTTTTTCTCTAAACTGAGTGAGCTTTAAAATTCTTTGGTTTGTCGAATAAACTAAATATCCTATCCTTGGGTTAAGATAACATGCAATGATTATCACCCTTTATAACTGTGTTTTATTTAACCTCTCAACCTTCAAATGCGTGCAAACATTTGTTGTGAATTAAAAATGGACAAACCACTATCATTAGCGTCCAATAAAAAAAAATCAACGACTAAAATTAAAACTGAAAAATTCACGTTCGCAACTAATTTTTATTTTCTTAAACTAATTTTTTTATATTTTCTCTCCCCACTCCTTTATTATTTCCTATTTTATTTTTAATATTTTATCATTCATTCTACGCACTTTCTACATACGTAGAGTGTGCTCAGGATACTAGTTCAATATAAAAAGTCTTATTTATAAAAAAAAAATTATTTTGACAAAAAGAGTTCTCTTTTTTATTATAATATAGAATAATAAAATCTCTTCAATTTTGTCATCATAAATTATATTAAAATAATACTATATGTATAAACTGTACACAAAAACGCAATATTAGAATAATACTATAATTTATAATTATTAACACATACTCTCATTATTTAGTAATAAATTATTATTAGTAGGTATTAATTTGAAGACAATCAAAGTACACCCTTTATATAGTTTTACAAATAAAAACTCTAATTTATTTTTAGGATGGATAAAGTGCTAGTACTATTGATCAGGAATCAGGATTGACTCCGATCTAAGCACGCCAGTTTGTGCATTCCAAGGTTTTTCTTTATCCCTTCTCTTACCATCCAATATTTTTGGTGGAAAGTGGGATCATCTCCTATTATATACAGTATAAAAATATCAAAAACTCATATAATTTATAATGAAAAGTGACTATCAACTCGTGTACCATTTATTTTAAAATTTTATGGACGCAATTTTTTAAAAATAATAGGAAGTTCTCATATGCGTTATTATCATGTCTATAAAAAAATTTGGTATACAATACCATTATATATATATATATATATATATATATATATATATATATATATATATGATAGTTCCGTGCCTCCGACACTATAGATAATAGGATTTATTCCAAATTTTAGACGACCCAAATGATTTATTAGGATGAGCGAAAAATTCAAAATCATTTGTATTTTGTTATATATATATATATAGCATTCTCTCTAACAACTAAGAATGCGAGGCAGGGTATATGACGTTTTTCGTCGCTATAACCAAGTATGAACTAGGAATTTTGCCACCCTGGACTATCAAGTACCAACCATATACGCAAGAAATTGTCCCACTAAGATCGATCATAAATTCAAAATATATATAAAGGTTACCTTGGCTAATTCACAAGTTTTAGCATAACAACCTCTTAGAGGCAAAATTTCAAACACCTTGAAAGCGTACTCTAAAATCCCATATTTCATAAGCATAATAGAGGAGCTTAGCCAAAAATTTCATCCTTATTACTCCAATTAGCATATATATAACCTCCCATCACATCAACAAAGTAATTTAAATACGTTATTTATCTCAAATTCATGAATTTAACAAATATAAACTAGTTGTCGTTGATGCACTTTCTCTTAGTTTAAAGAAAGAAAACAAAGTTTTTTTTCTCTTGTTTCTTTGACTTTCCATTGTGGCTTATAAGATTGCTTAACAGCTGGATTTTTAACAAAAAAATTTGTTCAATTGAAAGATTATATTGAATGGTTATAGTGAAAAATAACATACTGAATGCTAATAGTATCATTAGATTTCAAAACCTAGAAAGTTTTTAACTAAGTAAATTAGTCAAAGCATGGCATACAACAAGCATAATATCAAACAATTACTCCTATCTTAGTAATGTGCCACAATTAGCAACAAATGATGCATGAACAAGTAAACATCAAAATTAAACAAGATAGAGGCCAACACAGCACTAAAAACTACTCCCTCCAGGATGTCAAAAAATAAAATAAAAATACAAGGACATCACAGTCTTTGAGGATACTAGATTAAATAAACAGAACTATATCTTAAGGAAGGGAAAAAAATACTTGGATAAAATCATAAACACTTATTAAAAATTATTGTACACTTGGATAAACATAACTAAAAATTATTGTACAAACCTTTAAAGACAAATGAGAAGTCCAAGCAATTTCTTAATACAAGAAAACAGAAAAATAATATTGGGCTGAGCTATTGAAGATATATAAGTACTAACTATTTTTCAAAAACTCCACCCGGACTAAAGCCCACCCTAGCCTATACATGCCTCCGCCCCTGGTTATAACATAAAAAATCGGCTTTTTATGTTATAGCGACGGAAAAAACCGTCGCTATATCCGGTTCGTTCTTAGTTCGCTGAAAAAGCGGAATATATATATATATATATATATATATATATATATATATATGTGTGTGTGTGTGTGTGTGTGTGTGTTTTTTGTTTAAATAGATATCTATCAATATAATGAAATACTTTCCCCCATCACCATTCATCGATCCAGGTTAACTACCCATGCACTCGCAATTTCTTATTATTGCGATTAATCTAGCTCTCAGCAGCATGCGAAAATGGAGCATGCAAACACTAACTAGGCCACCCCCACTCACCTATATATCATATATTCCACTCTATCTGATCCATCTCTATAATTATATCATGAAAACTATATTTTTACGTATTAAAATAATATTTTTATATGAATTTAAGACTAGTTCACTATTCATATAATTCTGACCATTACGCATTAATAATTTTTTTAAAAAAAAATTAAACGAGCACTATATACTGTCCTTGTCATTATGCTTACTAATTAAATATTATACTCGTATTGAAGAGGAATATTTAATCGGAGTTGTTAGAAGTCAGATATTGTTTTGGCCACCTATTCACTTATATATAACACCTACGTACTTTTGTGTATGTATCTGATCCATTACGTAATATGCTACTAACAACTAAACAATTCCACTATATAAAATGAATCACGGAAACTTAAATTTTGTGCGAGTGCCATGGAATTGTTAATCTATTTATGCCTATACCTAAACCTAACCATTAATATATATATAGAGATCGATCGATCGAGAGAGAGAGAGAGAGAGAGGGGGCGCGGGGGCGGGGGCGGGGCGGGGGGGCGGGGCGGGCGAGGCGGGCGGGGGTAAATGTCCAAAAATATTCTTGACATTTATCCCGAAATACCACTTACATATTGAATTTTTTTTCTTCAAAAGTTAAGTTACAAATTTCATATCAATTGTGCTCCTGCCTCTAACGGACATGCCACCTATATAGACTAATTAATATGACTGATACGTGGATATTTTTTCTTGACTAGGCATAGCTAACAATTCATACATAGAAAATAGTTAACAATTCAAATCAAACATATTTGTCCCACATGTGCCCATTGTCAATATAACTTTCTCATCTTATTGTTTACTATTATTATTATTATTATTATTATTATTATTATTATTATTATTATTTTACCCTTTTCATTCCGAAATACAAAATTAGTGTTGGAGTTTTAAATTCAATTTAAATATTTATTAACAAAAATATTATAATTAATGATATCTTTTATATAATTTATAATTATTACAATTTACTATATAAATTAGTCAAATTTATTTTTAAAATACCTCAAATAATAATAATAATAATAATAATAATAATAATAATAATAATACCCTCCCCGTTGCACAAAAAAAAATAAAAAAATCAACCATCAGACCACCACTACTCCACCATCAAAACTACTACTTACTAAACACAGAGTAATCTCAACTATAACAAGTGGTGAAGCCATGCATATATTAGTCAAAATTATTACTAAGCAATAAATAATTTGGCGGGGTTCGGGGGCAGTGCCCTCGAGCCAATTGACTCATAATAATTTTGTACTGTAATAAATAATTTTGTACTTTCGAGTCACACACAAACACACACACACTCACACACACACACACACACACACACACATATATATATATATAAGTAATAATATATGGTATATATACGTTATATTGACTTATAATAAACTTATTTTATTAATTTTCATTATTAATTTTTAATTTGCATTATTTAGTTAATTAAGTATCTCCACCAATTTTTTATTTCTAATTTAAGGATATGATAGTTAATCTAATTTCTGTGGTTCAACTTATATTTGTCAAGTTTACAATAGATATTATGCACTTGCAGTACATAATTTTATCACATCATATATATATATATATAGTATTTACAATAAACTTTTAATAACAGTTTAATAAAACTAGAACATCTAAAAAAATAATTTAATTTACAATAGAAACACTAAATTGTACCGTATAAAAATAATAACAACACATGATGATCAATATTTAAATAAAATAAATAAATAAACATAATACTTATAAAATAAATTAAAATATTTATAAAAAAAATTTCAGTACGTTGCACGAGTTATGAAATTAATCATTAAGTGCTACCAAATATAATGTGGTACAAGAAAGGGCTGGATAATGATACTCCATTAGGGTCTGCCAAACACAGGCGCCTTTGAAAACTAAGTCAGGCTCAATAACCATTCTTTATGGACTTTGAAAAAACAAATAGGGTCCTTTACATTAATATACAACATTTAAAAAGTAATTATAAAAATAAAACATACACAACATAATTACAAAAATAAAATATAAACAATATAACGCGCCTAAAATCACGTGTCATTATCCAGTCAGTTACCCAATTTCATATTTGAAATTAATCGTCCCTAAAATCATGTAACTTTGAAATCGGAACAACAGATCAACAACGGAGAAGACAAAAATACGAAGTTGAAGCCTCCTGTCGCGACTAAACTCGTAATCGGAGAAGACGAAGCCGGTTGTCGCGATGCATCTCTAAAATCGAAAATAGCATACAAAATCAACTAACGCCTTCAAGACCAGTAACCAAATACTGCAGTGATTGTTGAATACAAGATCAACATCAACTTCGATCAAAAAATACTGAGGTATGTGAGTTTAAAATTTATAATCATATAGTTACCTATTGTTACTACGAATTACTATATTGGTCACCTTTCTTAAGTTTTTTGTACTTAAAATGGTCACACGGTAAGAATAATGAATGTTTTGATTGCAATATGAATGTTTTGATTGCAATTGCATGTAAAAATGCAATTGGTTCTTGCTAACATTACATTGGTTCTTCGTCTAACTATGTCTATATTATTTGTTTAATCTTTGGATTGGTTAATGCATAATGGTACTAACTAATGTTGCATTGGTTCTTTGATTAATAATGATTTGGTTCTTGTGTCCATTACATTGTTCTTGACTAATAATGAATTGGATATTGTGTATCATTGCTTTGATTCTTGATTAATAATGACTTTATTCTTGTGTAACATTATAATGGTTATTGATTATTACTTGTTCTTGTTAATCTTGATTTAGTTCTTTAGCTAACATTACATTGGTTCTTTGTCGACTATGTACATGTTCTTCGTTTAATCTTTGGATTGGTTAATGCATAATGGTACTTAACTAATGTTGCATTGGTTCTTGACTAATAATGATTTAGTTCTTTGTGTACCATTACATTGATTATCGACTAATAATGAATTGGCTATCGTACCATTGCATTGGTTCTTGATTAATAATGACTTTATTCTTGTGTAACATTATAATGGTCTTAATGAAGAATTGGTTCTTGACTAATCTTGACTTAATTCTCGCTTAACATTACATTGGTTCTTTGTCGACTATGTCTATGTTCTTGACTTAATCTTGATTTGGTTCTCGTGTACTTATTGCATTATTCTTGACTAATAATGACTTTTTTACCGTGTAACATTATAATGGTTCTTGATGAAGACTTGTTCTTGACTAATGATGACTTGGTTCTTTTTTAACATTATATTGGTTCTGTTGTGCAAACATAGGTTATTGACTAATAATTAGTTGGCTCTGCGTGTACCATTGCATTGATTCTTGACTAATAATGACTTTATTCTTGTGTAACATTATAATGGTTACTAATGAAGACTTGGTTCTTGACTAATCTTTGACTTAATTCTTGCTTAACATTACATTGGTTCTTTGTCGACTATGTATATATTCTTGACTAATAATGATTTGATTCTTGTGTTCCATTGCATTGGTTACTAACTAATAATTACTTTGTTATTCTTGTGTAACATTATAATGATTCTTGATGAAGACTTGATTCTTGACTAATGTTGCCTTGGTTCTTGTTTAACATTATATTGATTCTGCGCTAACATTGATTTTGTTACTTACCATTACTTATTACATTGACGGAATATGGAGATGATTCCGTTATACTTTATTTCAACTACATACGGGGTTGATAGTAACTAATACACCAAATTTGAAGTTCTTGACATATTAGTTCCATCAACAATTTCGTTCAAAGAAATGCTAACCAAAATATGCGATTGCATTACAACACTGAACACAAACGCAACAACATTGTCAATCAAATTTCAGATTAGAGCGACATTCCACCGATCGAAAGATATCGAGATAAAAGCAAACTTACAATTCTTTATGGAAATGAGTAGAAAATCGATGAACAATGTAAATTCCAACGATTGTGGATATTGAACACGAAATGGGACGCTGAACGATCTTGCATAACTTGACAAATGTAGAAGAATCTACAATTCACGATGTAATGCCAATCGGATCAACACAAGGGAATTGAAGACTAGTTCCACTAAGAAGCCAATCATGCCAATTTGGAACGCAATATCTTTGATCGACTTTGCAATGGAAATTATTGAACAACAACGAGGGCATAACAACATGACAAATCATACGCGAGAAGAAAGATATGATGATGTAATATCGGATCCGAATGAACGTTAAGTAAAATTACATCAAACCTACATGAACAAAAAAATCCTCTCACAAGCTATGAAATTTGCATTCAATCGGAAAAATAGACAACACAAAGTCCAATGAACAAGTTATAGAGACTTTGTCTTTGAGTGTGTATAGCGATGAAAATTGCAAATGGAAGATGAGAGCATCAAGTTTCGTAAAAAAAGCGATTATGTTCAAGGTTAGAGAATTCAATGATATCCACACTTGTTCTATCAATGTATTGTTGGGAGACCACAGACGGAAAATAAAGGAGTTGGTCGGTGAATGCATAATGTAAAAAATAATGAATTTGAAGAAAATATACACACCAATCGATATTGTGGAAGACATGATGTCAGAATATAATGTGTCTATCTCTTACCAAAAAGCATGGAGATTGAAGGAGAAGTGTTGGAAAAGGTGAGAGGAAATCCACACGACTACTCACTCATCCCATCATGGTTACACATGCTGAAGAAAACAAATCCAGGTAACACCTTAAAAACATTTATTGGTTTTACTGCATTATACAGTAACCAATATGATGTTCCACAGTAACCAAGATATCATTACACGATAGATTGTTTACCAATGTAAATTGTTTACTGATTAATATTGTATTGGTTACCTTCATGTACGACGTATCTTTGATTCTTGTATAATGTATTGGTTACCAAACATGTGGTTACCAAGCATTAGTCAGTAATATTATTCATTAACCAAAATAGCATTAGTCAGTAACCAATTAAGCATTATACAGTAAACAATAAACTATTACACAGTAACCAATACACCTTTAGACAGTATGCATGTTTAGTTATTATTAGTATTAGACCATTTGTATGCGGTTATTATACATGTTTGGTTACCTTATCGCATGTTTAGTTACTAAATGTAATATACAATTTGTATACCATTAACCACATGAATCGATTCTGGGTTACTAGTGATTTGGATACGATTATACTACTTGTAATTCTAATGATAGTCTTGATGTTTTATATCGGTTTAAAATCACGACCCTTGAGTTGGAAACAAATGGTCATTTCAAGTATCTATTCTTTGTCATTGGAGCATCCATTCAAGCATGGCACCATTATTTTCCAATCATTATAATCGATGACACATTCATACAATCAACTTATGGGGAACATTCGATAATGCGCAAGACAAGATCTGACCAAAACGATATTTCGATTACTTTTTTCGATTGTTGGCAATGAAAATGAATTGTCTTGGAAATGGTTTTTCGTAAATTTGAGAATTGTTTGTGGAGTTAGGGAAGGTCAATGTATTGTTTCAGACAGACATGAAGCCATTATACAAGGACTTAATTGTGTGTTTTCGGATATCATGCATGGTTCCTGCACATATCATATACTAAAAAATATAAAAAACAGATTCAAAAAGAAAGGAGAAGAAGTTAAACAAGCTTACAACGGGGTTTGTAGAGCTTACACTGTTGAACAATTCAACAAACACATGGTTGAACTTGATGCCATTGATCCTCGAATAAGGACATATCTGGAGGAAGAGGTCAAGTTGGATAGGTGCACCAGGCTCCATGGGACTGTAAGCAGGTACTCAACAATGACTTCAAACACCGCCAATCTATTAACAATGCAATCAAGTTTATCGTGGATCTTCCAATTATGACAATGATTAAATGTCTACGTTGTCTGCGGTTCAAAGATGGTATTTCACAAACAAACAAAGCGGTCATATCAACTTTCACAACACTTTCCACAACAAATTTGAGAGAAAGTTGCAATCTAATATCTTTAAATCAAAGATACTTAAGGTAATTAATACTCGATTTAAATTATTGCATCCTAATTTGCATTTGCAATCTCATCGACTATTACTAACTTGTTACTTACTTAATGCTAACTTAGTTCTTGTGCAACATTAAATTGAGTTCTTGGTTATTCTTTGAATTGATTCTTTATGTAACCATATAATGGTTGTTGGTATTCTTTGAGTTGGTTCTTGTGTAACATTATCTTCGACTAACAATGAATTTGGTTCTTGGATAAAATTATAATCTTTATCGATTCTGATTATTAATGCTAACTTACTTAATGTGCAACATTATATTGATTCTTGACTACTTCTCAATTGCTTCTTCGTAACTTATATATTTGGTTACTATATAATGCTTATTTGGTTCTTGTGTAACATTATATTGATTCTTGATCAATCTTGACTTAGTTCTTATATAACATTATAATGTTCTTGAGATTTATAATTGTTTCTTTTATATTTGTGGTTACTTATTAACTAATATTGTGTACTAGTTAATTGGTTCTTTGTATATTTGGATGCAACTCTTAATCATATAATGGTTCTTGATTATTCTTTGACTTGGTTATTGTGTAACCATATAATGGTCATTGGTATTCTTTGAGTTGAGTTCTTGTGTAACATTATCTTTACTACGAAACTTGGTTCTTGGATAAAATTATAATCTTTATTGCATAATATTACCGACTAATCTTGACTTGGTTACATACTATTGTTGACTTTACTTAATGTGCAATATTATATTGGTTCTTAACTCTACTTAATTGCTTCTTTGTGTAATTATATAATGGTTATTATATAATGCTTATTTGATTCTTGTGTAACATTATCTTTGATTCTTGATCAATACTAACTTAGTTACTATGTAACATTATAATGTTACTGAGATTTATAATTGTTTCTTTTATATTGATGGTTACTTGTTGACTAACATTGTGTACTTAGTTAATTGGTTCTTGTATATTTGGCATCTGTTTGTTAATCGATTGTATACATTGGGTGTTGTAGGTTGAGACATCAAACTTAGTGATTTTCACTATTTACGATGTCTCTAAACAGTATAATGTGGACATCGAACAAAAGACATGCACATGTCGTAAATTTCAGTACCATGAGATGCCTTGCCTTGCATGTGACTTCTTCTTTATTATGAGCAAAGAGAAATTTGAGTTTATTATGATTTTTGCTCAAGAAATTACACTAAAACAACTTTGGTCAAGACATATTCGACTTCCATCATGCCATTAGATGATAAAGAAAAGCTGGGATGTATCGGAAGAAGTAAAAACATATGTATAAAACCACCCAACACAAGAAGGCGGCGGGAAGACTAAAAAAGGAGAATACAAACACGGATCCGAAATCAAAATTCAAAACAAATCGTGAAGGTGCGAGAAAAAGGACTCAACAGAAAAACATGCAAAGAATCCCCGGTTTTAAGACCACTAAAAAGGTCCGATATAGTGCGATTAAATTAGGAGTGTAAATACATGAATGTATTATTGTTTACTTTGAGTAACCATTAAACGATTGGTTTGTAAAATTTTTGATTGTGTATAGTAAACAAAATTGTTATTCATTTATATATTGATTTCTGATTTCAATGAAACATTAACAATAACAAATAATCAAATAAATACATAATGATTTTTAATGGTAGCCACATATTTACATAACTAATAACTATAATTGATTTACGATTAATAACATAACAATAACCATACCGGCTTTTAACCAAATAATTACATAACAAGAAACCATAACAATGTTTAATGATACCCAAATAATTATATAACAAAGAACCATCACAAAGAAACCACCTAATTTCATAACAGTAACAATACCATTTTTAATGGTAACCACAACATAAACAACCTGTATATCCAACAACATATAATTAAAAGGGTATTGAAGTTTATGAAACTCATGTATACTCACACATGTCCACTTAACATATATACATATGTCACGATACAATATTGTAACTCTCTGTTACTATCAAATCATTATCTGGTTACCTATTTATACATGATTGGTTACTAATCAGATATTACAAAATTATAATTGGTTACCATTTTATACATGACAAGAACCATAATACAGAATTATACCAATTTTAATGTAAACCAAATAATTACATAACAAAGATAACTATAACAATGTTTAATGGTACCCAATTAATTACATAACAAGAAACCATCACAATAACCACCTAATTTCATAACAGTAACCAAACCAGTTTATAATGGTAACCACAATATAAACAACTTGTATATTCAGCAACCTGTAATTAAAAGGGTATTGAAGTTTATGAAACCCATGTATACATAACACATGTACACTTAACATATGATATATGTCCTGATACAATCTTGTAACTCTCTGGTTACTATCAAATCATTATCTGGTTACCCCTTTATACATGATTGGTTACCAACTGTATATTTCAAAAAAATTCAACAAACACAACTTAAAAAGAAACAAAATACCAACCAACAAACAATATCTCTTTCATTAATGCTAATATAATCAAATATGTAATCCCATATACATAAGATCCAATTAACATCAAAAAATCATAAACCATACACAAATGTTGTGTATAACACCAAAACTTAAAAAAAAATACACAACAAAATTAATAAAGACAAAACAACAAAATTCGAACTAATCAAAATCTGGAACAAATCTTCACGGAAATTCTCTATCGATGATCATAGCCTCCAACCGCTTGTTCCTAGCATGCATATATAGGTTTGTGCATAAATTTTTCCGATACTTCAGAATGGGAAAAGGAATAGGAATCGATCAAACTTCGATGAATAACATGCTTCGTGAAAACAAATTGTGAACATCCCACAATCAATCGTAACAACAAACAACATATAACAAAAATCAAAAATAAAATTAACCTATATGTAATAATTAAAAAATGTACACAATTTAACCCTTACCCTACTACTTGTTCGGGAGCCGTCTCGTGAAATTCCAACTCAATTATATCGTCTTACGTCGCATTGCGATACGGGTCATCACTGAAGTCAATGTCGGACCTATCGTTCTAAAAACCGGACTTACGCGATGGTATGGGAAGAATGAAGATGTACTGCTCCACAAACATCGAGATTTTAGTTTGCATGGATTTCCTTTTTGGTTGTAGAGAATTGTAAACAGTTAGACACCTACGATGCACATCAAAAGATAACAACAACCAATGGTCCGGTGATGACATATGAATTGGGAACAACACATAGTCAACGTTCCTCCATGGTGTTTTGACATCCATAAACAGCCCATGTATGTATTCAGCAACATCACCCTCCCCAGACAGAACAATTTTGTCACAATTTGTTTTTGTATACTCCTCGAAAAGAACGGTGATCTTTCTGTGAAACCAACAATCCGTGGTCGTTACCCTTATAGGAACACTTTCGGAATGTCTTGCCATTTTACGGAAATAATACAAGGCAATATTGATGTGCTGAGCCAAAAAAAATTAATAGGATATTAACAGTTGTTGGAAAATGCAAGTATGTGATTAATGTAACTAAATAATGTAAACATAACTACAAAAACATAATTTTTAAAAAAATACTCACATCGTCGTCTAACCACTGCCCAGGCATCTTTAATTTATAGAACCACATCTTCGATGATATTGCAATGGATCCAAATACAAAAGAAGGCATGATAATATCGTTCTTTCCAGGAAATTTGTCCGTCCTTCAATATAATAACATAATATTAGTATACACACTAACATTAACAATTCTTAGTATTAATATACACACTACTACAAATCAAACTTGCGCTTATAATTAACATACTAATCAACCAACTTAATTTTAAGCAAAGACCTGCTAACCAACAAATATTAAAATCATAACCATAATCAAATAGTAATAATACATAACTAATAGGTAACCAAAACATAAACTAATATTAACGAATATAAAGTAATAGTAACCATAACAATTATTTAATAAGAACCACCATTTATTTAATATTAACATTTATTAAATATTTAATATTATGCGATAACCAAAACAAAGATTAACAAGAACCAATTAAGTATTATACAATAACCAATGTAATGTTACACGATGGCTTGTGGCGACCCCAAAATAGGTCCATTTCATCCAACCCATTCTCGAAGTCGCCAAATACATGGTACGAAAAACAACTACAACTTTATTACAACAATTATCGTGCAAAAATACAACAACACATATATTGTGAGTTTTAATACCAACTATGACTCATGTCCCAACTATGGACAAAGACTTCACGATGATACCTTACATAAAGGTACAATCTAGAATCTGTTTTAGAAATTAAAATCTTTGGGAAGTCTTAAAGGAAACCTTTCAGATGGGAGGCCATGAATGATAGATATCATATGCCCACAGTAATTATCCTTGGTTGACCCTATAGACCCCAAAGAAAAATGAGAAGATTACTATCATATTCTTCCCAATGGTGAGTCTTCTCTTGACATATCATTATCTCCACTTTGTCTCTAATTGAGTATTATACTCCAAACAAACACCAAGATTATATAGGTAGTGCTTGTAAATATACTCGTGAGTGGATGAGCATAACCTGTCTTATGATGACTTTCGAGGTTGTATGTCATTAGACATCTTGTATGATAGTGACAAAACACCCTTCCAAGTTAAATTCACCTCACCTCAACATCTATAGACCACCGCTCTATTCCCCTATTATTCCTTTTGTCTCAATACACACTTTTATTACACGAAAGGAATTGTGAAGCAAAAGGTTTAGCCAACTAGCTCGATAAAGAATATCATGACTAAAGATAAATAAATTATCAATAGCCTTCAACGGTAATAAATCAGAGATTTAGAACATATGGTAGATGATAAAACTTTTCAACCATAGTTGCAGCGGAATGAGCAATCCATTAGAAGAGTCAAATAGACCATAAAATCTATTATCTTCTCCATGTTAAAAGTCCATCAACAATGTTTTATCCCTGTAACATTAATCAACAATTCACATCCCACAATCACGTGTATAACTCATAATCGTAATTGTAGTTCTAAATTCCTTTCCTCATCCAGGACAAAGTTAATTTTCATCACCTGAAATATCAAAGATCATGGTTATAACAAATCACAGTTCATGTTCATAATCCTACTAATAAATTCATCTTTGCACTACGACCAAAGATATTCATCAATAAGTCATCTTTACACTACAGGCCAAAGATATTCATCAACAAGTCATCTTTGCACTACAGGCCAAAGATATTCATCAACAAGATATTCATCAACAAGTCATCTTTGCACTACAGGCCAAAGATATTCATCAACAGGTTATCTTTGCACTACAGGCCAAAGATATTAATATCTCAAAGAAATATATAATCATTTCAGAATTTATATAAACAATAATTATAACCATGTTGATCAATTCACCTTTACGCTTAAGCTAAAGATATTCAATTATAAATTCAATGGTCATGATCATACCAAATCCACAATTCAACTTTTCACTTCTTGGCCAAAGAGAACCCTAGTCATGATCATACCAATAATCTACCCATCTTTACACTCCAAAGTGAAAGAGAATTTCAACATCGTGGTTATAAAAATGTTATATATGATAATAAAATCAATATAATTAATACATAGTTTTAATCTCCGGTAATATTCATAAATCAACTATAATTTGGTTAGAAAAAGAAACCAATTTTGTAGTGAATAGTACCGTGAATAGTAACTCATAAATAATAACTTCGTGAATAAGAACTCATGAATAAGTAACTTGTTGTGAATAGTAACTCATGAATAAGAACTCATGAATAAGTAACCCCGACATAAAAAAAGTTCTAAATTTGATAAAAATTTACAACCAATATTTCGGCATAATGATATTGAAGAAATAATATCATTTATGAAGAAAATAATCTCCCTTACTATCCCTTACAATCCCTTACCTCAAAAGAGCAGTACTTCTGACTTGAATAACGCTGAACGAACTTGCACCATATAGCAATACTCAAGATATCAAAATACTCACAAGAATACACTCGATAATATAGAGAAATAGAGAGAAAACTTGAGTTTACGGTGTGATTTTCAATTCTAACTTTAAGCACCTATTTATAGGAAAATGCTTAGAACACCAAAGCGTAAAATTTAATATAATAATAATATATATATAAAATTTTCCTTAGCCCACCTTGACCATCTGAATTCAGCATCTAACATGTGTAAGTGGGGCCCACAACAATGATAAAAACGTTTTTCTTTAAAAAAATATTTAAAACTTCAAAAATCAATTATTCCGGAACTTCAATAATTTATAATAAATAGCCCTTTTATCATAAAATTCGAATCTCGCGTTATTTATAGAAAATTCAATTCTCTACAACTTTGTAGAATAAAGTTTTTTCAAATTCGAAACAGAAATTGACCAAAATCCATAAGCAGGCGATTTTACGGTATAATCAAATTTCGGTCGAAGAAATGGAGTCCACCAACACACAAAAAACATGTGTTAATCATTTAATGCAATAAAAATACTCTTCCTCCTCATATACTCATATATCACACATTCATTATAAAAATATCACCACTATTATATTATAATAATATAATAAAATATTATTTTATCAGAAAAGATAAAATATCGATTTTCAACAATTGTCACTTTAAAAATTTTCTCCATCTATATCCACATAAAATAAATATTTTCTTCATCATATAAATCAATAATTAATTATTCACAAATAATATTACAGAATCACAATAATGACAATCGTGCGATTCTCGGGAAGAGGGCTTTCAATAAAATTTCTCCTCATCGACGCCAGCAATTAGGTGACCAAACCTCTCCTTAGACAGAACTTTCTAGACATTGCCAATAATGTTATCTAGTAATATTATTAAAATAATATAAATCATTGATCTGATAATGAAAATATTGTGTAGTGACAATTATTGAAACAACAGTAATATACAATATCAACGTAGCAATTATTGAATCAATAAAATAAAATATTGAATAAATTCTTTATAAACAATTATTGAGTAGTGCCTTTTACGTAAGAATCAATAATTCAAAATCTACATAATATCTGGGTAATCTTCTTTAACGACGCCAGCGTATTAATGTATTTTAACCACCGGTATTCCAACAAGATAATTAGCGGTAACAACTACGCCAGTTATTTTGTAAACAACTTATACTTGTCATTTTCTTCATCCAATCGCTTTCAAGTTATGGGAGCCTACAAAAGGTTCTTGGCCGTCGTATGAATATTTCCGAAGCGGAAAGAATATTCCACGACTAAACGAATATTCTCCGACAACAATGAGTATTTTATAACCACTTGCTTATTTTAAAAAAATTTCATATATCACCCTTAACTTTAAACTTTTATCAATTTAACCATTTACTGAATAGTAATTATAAGAAAAAATTGAATACTTTTACTTTTATTTCATAAAATTCGGGTCTTACAAAAGAACTAATACAACATTCGACGATAACGATACATCATTAGACAATAACCAAAAACAAAGATACCAAAATCGGTAAACTAATCAACAACTTAATTTTAAACATTAATCTGGTAACGAACCATAATCACATAATGCATCAAACATAACTACTAGGTAACCAAAACATAATCTAATAGTAACGTAATATAAAATAATAAGTAACCATAACATTTATTTAATATTAACCATATATTACTACAATAATACAAACTTATTTGTTTTATAAAAAACTATAGCATTATTAACAACAAAAATAAACCTTTTATGTTGTTTATTCTAATTTTGAACCATTCTTCAAACAATGCCTCTTCAAATTTTGAGGGCATCTCCATGCATGATTTGGGGAATGCACTTAAACGTCTGAAGTGTTTGACTAAGCGGCACCCACTACGATAGATGATGAACCAAATTGATCCGAACAGCTGCTATATGGAGATCAGTAAAATGGCACTCTTTGCGGAGTTCACGTCTGAGTCTACTGCAACGGCTTTGTGGACACTTTTCTCAACTCATCACACTTAGCTATGTCCCGTGTGGTGAGAACCATAAAATCAAGCATACCTTTGCTTACCTCACCTTTCTTCCCTTTTTCAGGTTGACATAAAAAGGTAATATATCGATTAGTAACTTTGAATAACATAAACTAGTAACCAACCGATCGTCTGACAATGCCTAACAAACTAAAATGAACATGTTATATTAGTAATCTGAATAACATAAACTAGTAACCAAATCATAATATAATAGTAGCCAAATCACAATATAATGGTAATCAAAACACAATATCATAGTAACCAATTCACTATATAATGGTAACCAAAACATAAATAACATTTAAATAAATGATGGCACATAATTATAACACTAACCTTATCAGCATCATACACAACAATCTCTTTCCCAGTACATTGGCTTAATATGTCAAAAGACGGCATGTCATTATTATTGTCAATCTGCGCAAAATAAAGAACCATTTAATAATTAAAACAAAAGACATATATCACATAACAAAACAAACAAATATGTCTAACCTTGACATCTTCTTCATCATCATCATTATTTTTTTTTCATCGGGTTCTTCAACCATAACAGCACGTTCAACTTCATTAGCAATCTCAATTACATTCACATCATTCTTCTCCACGAATATTGACACATCATCACCAACTTCATTACCCAATTCAATTTCATTCCCACCCTTCTTCTCAACTTCATCCAACACATCATCACCATCATTATTCTTATTCACTTTTGAACCATAATCAACATCCTCATCAACATGGACCTCTTCCACCATGACATCAACATCCTCATCAACAATGTCATCAGCAGCATCACCAGCAGCTTCATCACCTTCACCACCTTCACCACCTTTACCGCCTTCATAACCTTCATCACCTTCATCTTCATCATCATCATCATCAGCAGCATCACCAGCATTGTCAGAATCGTCATCATCAGAATCACCATCAAGCTTTTTTTCTCCCACGTCTTTGATAGCACGTAACTCATCTTTAATAATGGACCTAAGGTCCCTGCATAACTGGACATGTAAAAGCTGCATTTCATTTTTAATATCAGTTCGCAACTTTCCAAATTCTTTCTTTAATTCAGACACTTTCTTCTCCAACGGCTTAGACCGTACATCAATTGCCTCTTTCACAACAGATACATCAACACTAATGTTGTCGGCCTTCACTTTTTTGTCTACTTTCTTGTCACCATCCTTCCCATTAAAAAAGTGAAAACCGCCCAAATCAAGCCAATCCTTCTCCTCGGCCATGGGAATCAAACTGGTTATCCTCAGCTGAAAAATAATAAGTATACTTTAGTATATCATCTCACAAACAATGTACAATTACATTGAAATAAACAGTAAATAAAGAATCATAAAACATAATCAGTAACCAAATACATATATACAGGTAACCAAATGTATAATAAGTAGTAACCAACTAAATGTATAAATGTAACCAAATGTGTATATTCGGGTAACCAACAACAACGTCATTAAGTAACTTCGAATGTAATCTAATCGATAGAATCGTATTTGAATATTCAAGTAACCAAAAACATTGTTATTATTAACATGCATATAAAATAATCAGTAACCAAACGTGTATATAAAGGTAACTAACTACTTTGTTGATAGTAAACTTCACATAATATTTTCATTTATCAAGTATATAACTAAAGGTAAAACAACATCCCATTCCCGAACAAAAACTAATTCATTCAACTTGTCATTAGAAAGCGGCTTCATTAACTCCTTCCATCTCGAATAAATCTGATCCGACGGATGCTCGTCATTACATATACCCCCGACTTTTTGAATGTCCGGAATAGTTTCAAACATAAAAACTTGGAATACATACGGAAGCCCATTCAACTTGTACAGTTTGGTGTAATGATCCATGTAAAAATTGTATGTTGAAACACCATTCTTTCCTTTCCTATAACGCCCCTTCAAAGCATTAGACAAAGAGTACTTTGTCATCTCAAAAGCAACTTTCCCCCAAGGAAAACTACTAACATCGCCGTAACACAAAAAAATTAACCATTGCCCCATCAACGTAATTTTTAGAAAATGTGCACATAATGAAATTAAAGACCAAAAATATCATAGACATCTTAATAGCCTCGTCATCATCATCAAAAACTACCTTCCTATATATCCTACCTATACTACTACGTGTCACAGCTTCGTCACCAAAAAACTTACCAATAAGCATATTCTTCATACCTTTATATGGAGTTATATCATCCTCACCTTTCCATCTCAACCCAGATATCATACAAAACTCAGGCAAACCGAACCTGACCCTTTTCTCTCCGAACAAAAACTACATTTCACCGTATCATCCTCTGGTGAACCTCCTCACAAGAAGCGTGGTGAATAATCGGGAATACATTTGGTGTTCACCAAACTCAAGAAAATTCCCAAAACATGTTGCCTTAAATTTATCCAGCTGACTCTTATTCAATTTATTTGCAATGATATTGGGGACTTCCATGTCACACCAATATATCACTTTTTCTAAATTTTTTACATTTCCATTCCTCGTAATAAAGATCCCATAACTGCAAGTAAACAAAATCGATTTTCAAAGTTAACCAACCAATCATATGATAAGAACAAAAACAACATAGACAAGTAACCAATATAGCTTTAGTCATTAAACAAAACATCGTTAATCAATAACCAATCCAACATTAGACAGTAACCAAGACATCATTACACAATATAATAGCTAGACAACAACCAATAAATCATTAGACAGTAACCAAGACAACATTATACAGTAAACAACATGTTGTAAAAAGGTAAACAATGTAAACTGGTTACTTATTAATCTTCAGATTGGTTATCTTCATCTGACATATTGATTCTTTATCTAATACATTGATTACCAACCATGTCTTTTACCAATCATTAGTCGAAATATTATGCAATAACTAAAACAAAGATTAATCAAGAACTCCATTCAAAGATTATACAAGAACCAATACAATGTTACACAATAACCAATACATCTTTATACAATATATTGGTTAGACAATAACCAAAACAACATTAGACAGTAACCAAGACATCATTAGACAATAAATAAGACACACATATCTGATAACTAAGACAAAGATTACACAATATAATAGTTAGACATCAACCAATAAATCATTAGACAAAGAACCAATACAAAGATTATACAATGAAACAACATGTTGCGAAGAAGGTAACTAATGTAAATTGGTTACTTATTAATATTGTCTTGGTTACCTTCATGCAACATCTTTGATTCTTGTCTAATACATTGTTACCAACCATGTAACTTACCAATCATTAGTCGAAATATTATGCAAGAACCAAAACAACATTAGTCAAGAACCCATTCAAAGATTATACAATAACTAATACTGATAATGTTGCACAAGAACTAATACAAATTTTAGACAATATATTGGTTGACAAGAACTTGAGACATCATAAAGACGATAACGAAGACATCATTAGGCAAAGAAACAAGACACACATAATACAAATAACCAAGACAACATTGAGACGAAGAACCAAAACATCATAAGACAATAACAAGACATCATAAGACGAAGAACCAAGACATCATTAGACGATAATCAAGACACTCATAAGACAGTAACCAAGACATCATTGAAGACAAGAACCAAGACATCATAAGACAAGAATCCAAGACATCATTAGACAAGAACTAAGACACTCATAAGACAAAGAACAAAGACACTTTCATAAGACAATGACTCAAGACATCATAAAGACAAGACCCAAGTCGGGCTTTGGTTACCTTCACGCAACACGGTGGTGGTTATTGTCTAATGCATTGGTTACCAATCATGTGGTTACCAAGCATTAATCATTAATATTATACAGTAACCAATTAAGCATTATACAGTAAACAATAACAACATTTAAATTAACACACCTTTAAAATTCGTTGAGTTGAAATTATCTTCTGGATAAGCACTTGAGCTTCATTCTTAACAGGGACATCAAAATCAGAATCTAATTGCACTTCGGAATGTTTGATATCACTATGTATCACCAAACTACTATCATTCTTACTCGATTTATTACCTATATCCTTCCCCTTCCCCTTCCCCTTGCTCTCCACAACAAACTTCTTCAAGTTCTTAATAGAATCACCCTCCACGATCCTTTTCCTCTTTCCATCCTTCTTACTTGTATCATTCCTTGTATCAACCATTATATACAAAACATAAAAACAACACAAACCAAAACAATGAATACTCCATTCTGTTAGTAAACTACTTTAATATATAATACATTAAACTTAATAAGAAAATATTCACTTGAAGCAATAATAAACACCAGAGTCGATCAATGGAGAATAACGAAAGAATGTAACGACAATGAACCGACGAGTAATAACGACAACGACAATGAACCAGACGA
Source organism: Panax ginseng (assembly GCA_020205605.1). NCBI lineage: Eukaryota > Viridiplantae > Streptophyta > Magnoliopsida > Apiales > Araliaceae > Panax > Panax ginseng. Next base: position 136,772,360 of record CM035138.1, read on the forward strand.
GTAACGAGTAACAACGACAATGACGAACAACTCAACGAGTATGCCGAACAACTAAACAAATATGATAGAGATGAAGAACACACGAACACAGATGAACAACAATCACCGATAACAAGAGTTTTTAACTCCGATTACGTTTAGTCGCGACAGAGGAGAGAACAAGGGTTTCAGCATGTGCAAAAGGGTTTGGTAACTGTAGAGTCCCGTACAAATGATAGTCGGTTATCACGCGATTCAAAAAAACAACTTTTTGCCATGTCAGCCCATTAATATTTATCCCTTAAATTAAGGACTCTTAATTATATTAGTATTGTAAATATATATGATGAAATGTCATACTTTTGTAATTATTTTATTAGTGTATGATTTTTGTAATTACTTTCATAAATGTAGTATAATATGTAATTGTTCCAAACAAATATGAGAAAAATCCTAATATGCTAGGCCCAATTAATTGCGACCCAATCGTAAGTAATATTGGGCTTCATAATTGAATTTAGAAAGATCAGTTTGTTTTGTACACGTTAGTTTTTATTTTAACAGTCATTAGTCATTACATATATTATGTAGTCTTTATAGGTTCTTATTTTTATTTGTTCTTTTGTAATAAATCGAAGATGTCCCATGAAGAAAACTTGCAGCAAAACCCTAGAGTCACTTGGGATGGCTGCAATGTCTTGCTTGATATCAACGATGGAGACCGTTTGGTGTTCGCTCGTCTCACCCAAGGCTCGTAAGTGCTTTTATTTTACTTGATTTTCATATATAGTGATTGATTCTAGTTTATGTGCAGCAGTAATGTATTTATTGTTATTGATGATAATTTGAATTACAGGACATTGAAAATTGGAAATAAGAATTGCTCTCTTCAGCCCTTGATTGGGTGCAGTTTCGGTTCTCTGTTTCAAGTAGAAAGTAATAAAGATGGAACATTTTTATCTCCCATTCTTCCTACCACTGAAGGTTTGTTTCTCCATTTTCATTTGTTTCCGTTTCTGCTTCTGTTATGATTTTATTGTGTTTAAAAGAGTACAACTTTTAATAGAATGTATTAGTCAGTCCATCCTGAAAGGTCCTATTTGATTTTGTTTAAGCATGTTGAGGTTTTACACACTTAAAGATACTCTTTTTTGGATAATTTCTTATCAGTCACAAATTTTACTGTGAAAATTAATATTAAAAGAAATCACAGATTTATTTTAAAAAGTCAGTGGAAGAATGGAACTTGCATTATGGAGGGAGCGAGTTTGTTAACCTAAACTAAGAATTTTAGCTCCATTTGTTGAATACAATTTATTTTGAGGCACTAGGCTCCATGAGTCAAACAATAATAATCATATTAGTTCTTCAGGTGCATTTACATGACATGAGAAATTATATATTTACAAATACATGCACTTTTTGTTTTGGATGCATTTATGTGATATGAGAAATTGTATATTTATAGATACGTGCATTTTTTTTGGGTTTATATGCTTCCTTTCCCCATTTTTACCAATAATTTTCAATTTGCTGATGTCTTTGTTCTTCTGCATCAGTTAACGATTGTCAAGACGAAATGGGTTGCAAAATAAGGGACGAGTCGAAAGACAACCGAGCCTTGGTTGATAATAATACATCACAGAGTCTTACTGGGGATGAAATAGATGCAATGCGGAGGTAAATTTATTTTTTAATACATGAAATGCACTTGATTATCTAATGCACATTTATATGTGTGCATACTCTCATACATAGAATGTATCAAATTACTCGAGGCTTCTGGATTTGGTTAAAGTTATGGACTTTAATGGTCAGTACACGTCAATCAATGAAGTTGAGAGTTCCAATGTGATAAGTAAGGAGTAATTAACTTATTCATTAATTCCATATTAAGGGGTATATATGAAAAATTATATTAAAAATTACCACTTAAACTAATTTTCTTAAACTATGTGCCAAAAGAAATCAGCCTATAACTATGAGACGGAGGGAGTAATATATATCGATATTTATGCTCTTTGAAATTTATCCGTAGTAGAAGATTCCGAGTACATGAATCATTGAATTCTCTGGACCTCAAACTTTTGGGCTCCTCACTCAGAGCAAAGAACACCGTCTTATAGACCCCTCCTCTTTGAAGTGAGATGATGACATTCTGGGGCTTCTGTGTATGAAAATTTGGTGGTGTTCATTACAGTAATGTAATGTATAGACAAATTGCCAACCTATATTTATTGACATTTTGATGCCGTCAATAGCCCACATAAAATTATTGACAGCCGACAGTTATCTAGAATCACAAGTTTTGGTTGAAATGGATTCTCACTCGTAGAAGTCGAAAAGCATGAAACCTCGTGAAGCACTCAATGTTGAATTTCATTACTGCATGCCGTGTTTGTTTAGACTTTAAAAAATATTAAGGCAGACAAAATTAGCGAGTTAGAAGTGTTTATGATGTCATGGTATCAGTCGAACTATTTCAATTTATTATATATTAGTAAAATGAGTGAGATGGAGGTGTTTGTGAGATATAAGGGTCTAGTAGGACAGATTTTTATCAATTCATATAATTAAAGGTTGGTGTAGAAATGAGGTATTGATGTGTAACAAATGTGAACTAGCAGAAAAGGTTTGGTACTTAATTTGAGCATGGAAGTGTAATTGGGCTGCATATATTTGAAAAGTGTGAAGGGCTGGTTTGGTTGATAAAGGTCCAATTTGGAGTGGCCATTTGAGATTGTACTCTCTTCCATTGATATTAAGTTCTGAGGAAAGAGGGAAATGATTAATTGCTAAAAGAAAAGCCCATAAAATTGGATTTGGTGTCTCCCACAAATTGGGGAAACAGACTATACATTTCATTGGTTGGGAACTTGGGATTCTTAACTCTTTCAATTTTAGCCCCTAACATATGTTTCTAAATCTATCCTTAATCATTCTTATTTTCATTTTCCTAAGAAAATAAAATTTCTACTATATTTTTCACATGCAGAGAGGGTGCAACTGGGAATGAAATAGTTGAAGCTCTTATTGCTAATAGTGCAACATTTGAGAAGAAAACATCATTTTCACAGGCGAGCTTTGTTTATTTATAGTAACGAGAATCATTTCGTATATGTAAAAGATGCTGCTTGCTGAATTCAAATCTCTATGCAGGAAAAATATAGGCTTAAGAAGCAGAAGAAATATGCACCTAGAGTACTTTTGCGGCGTCCTTTTGCACGCAGGTAAACTACAACTTTCTTATATATGTGACGCCCCCAAAATTAGGTATACATCACCCATCTTGGGTCGTCAGATACATGATACAGAATTCAAATACAACTTACTAATACAACTGTCGTGTATAATACGACAAAACATAAACTGTGAGTTTGAATACAAATATTATCTACTTTAGATTATACAAACTCAAAAGGAGTCCCATTACAATTATTATCACACTATTTCACGAATAGTGAGGACTACTAATCTTATCCTCTCGGACCATCACTCCGCTTTCCGACTCGTCCCGGTATATTCTCATTTCACAGAAGAGAACGGTGAAAAGAAAGGGTGAGCTCAACTAGCCCAAAGAAGAAATATTATGACTAAGATAATGCGAATAAATTATCATTAGCCTTCAACATGTTAAGCCCGATAAAATATAATAAACATCAAGTTTAATCTGCGGGAACCAAAGAATCCATTAAAAGAGTCGAGTAGAAAATAAAATCTACTATCTTTTATGATTTAAAAGGTTTTTCATCACTGTTATAGCTGAGACTCGGCTTAATAAATATTCCACATCATCGAATCACCCCGTAATACTGGCCAAGGATATTCTTTAGTATCACGACCACAATTATCCATGACCTTCTGGGCCAAGAATATTTGTGTATTCATTAATAATCATGATCATGCCAACAACTCCATCCATCAATGCACTACGGGCCAATGAGGACTTTTACCACATCATTTGTAACATTACGGTTAAGCATTACACCGAATAATCCTCGGTCATAATCATACCAAGTCCATTTATGCACCTACAGCCACATATGACTTTCAACATAATATAAACATGAGGATGATGACAATGATATAAGAATTCAATAAAACAAGTTCAAGAATTAATTTGTCCAAGAACTACTAATGTCCAAATTGTCAACACGATCTTTGTTTTGTAGAGTAAAATTCAAGAATGATCGAAGAATATTTTCATTAAAAGATCTTGGATGAAGCCATGAATATCGAGGATATTCTACTAATTTCATGGAGTATAAAGTCAAAACTTTAACCAACCGAGTATAATAAAGAATGAAATAACAAAAGAAATCACCATGCATGCAAAGATTTCGCATGACGAGTTATTCCAATGAATACTAAATAACGGAACCAGGTCGGTGCGAAATTTGCACCGCAGGATGTTCCAATGAATAATAAAGAATGGAATAACAACAGAAATCACCATGCATTGCGGTATTTGGCGTGTATAAAGTTATTCCAAATGTATACTAATAAGGGATCGGAATCGTGTTCGGCGTAAAACGCATGCATAAGATATTCAGCAATGTAATAATAAAGATTTTAATCGGTCCGTAAAAAAACGCATGAACGTGATATTCATTCCAAATGAATAAGAAAGACGGAATAATAGAAGAATGTCACCAAGTATAGGGTGAGATGGCGTATACAAAGTTATTCCAATGTAATAATAAGCAATGGAATAACAATAGTTCTCTTCATAAATAAGAAAGAATAACACCCTTACTGTAAAATAAACTGAATATAAGAGTAGGGAAGAAGCAGAATACTTTTCTATAACTTCTCTTATAATTTCTCTCTCTAGAGGTTCAGTGAATTCGTAAGAAAATAATGAAGGAATGAGCTTCTATTTATAAAAAAATGGAATGCATAGTAACTAACTTATGAACGTTCCAGATTGATTTACTTTAATCTGACGGTCCATATTTAAAACAAAATCTTTTAAATAAAATATAATATATTATATATACATAACGCCTGATAACTCACGGGTTCTGACCCCGTGATTACCATCTCGCATAACTTTCAACTATCAAATATATATATTAATATATATATAAAACATATAAATACTCCCACCATCCTTTTCTTCTTTATTCATTACCAACCGTGAATCCATTTCTCATTTGTCAACATCACATGCACTACACATGCTTTTATATATATATTATTATATATATATATATATATATATATATATAAATATATATAGACACGTATAACTTTCTACCGATTATTTTGATAAACGGGTAAATGGGAATCCAAATAAAAGCAAAATTTACAACAATTACCATAGCAATAATTGAACAAAATCGAGTGACTTCTCAAGTAAGCATCAATAATCAATACCGCGTCTTCTTATGCAACCACGCGTACATCGCATACTTTTAACACCGGAGTGTTTCAACAGCTTAACGGTAAAACTTCCGACGTTATTTTCATAAAGTATTTTTGTCGTTTTCTCAATCCGACAATAATTCCGTTGTGGGGTCCACCAATGATTGTGCCATTGTGCGAATATTCCCTATTAAAACGAATATTCCCCGACCAATCGAATATTATATAACAAGTTGCGTACTTTGCAAAATTTATAAATATTACCCACAACTATAACATTATATCAATTTCACTCCATAATATTTAAAAATAATATTTATAGAAAATTCATCTTTATTCAAAAAATTGAGGTTTTACAATATATACCATCAATTGTCAATTTTGTTTAAAAGTTAAATTGAGTAATAGATTTATATGCATGCCTTACAATCATTAATTTCTTTCAATCTTATTACACGTAATTTTTCTCCATGTTCTAAATTTTTATATCTTTTTTCTTTCAGTATATGTGAGACGTACTTCAAGAAATATCCAGCCAGGATCGGGTAATAAAATCATCGCTGACTTGATATATTTCATATATTTCTTCATTTCTGTTAAGTTATTATTAGGTTTGAGGCAGTTATTGTTTTTGGAAGTTTATACAAGCACATGGAAAAAGACACTTGGCTATTTTTTGTACGAGTTTTTTTCCCCCCAAGATCCCATCTCCGTTTTCCCTTTATAGTATTTGGACTTTCATTGTAGTATATAAATTATATTCACAATGCATAGCATTATAGCCATGAACTGCGTAGTGAAATGACACCAATATATGCTTCAAAAATCACTTCTTTTTACTGTATAAATATGTGTATTCATTTGTTTTATTTTCAAATTTTCATGCTCTGCTAAAGTGGCTAAGCTTGATGTTTCCCCACACGTATTTAAACCTGTCACGTGTACAAGTGTAGGTGATTTTTTTACGGTTTCCTAAGTGAAGAATTTACTTGTTATGAAATGTTTTATTGCCAATTAAATGAGCCGAAAGGGAAAAAGAAGAGAGAGAATAAAAGCATCTTCTTTGATGTATACATCTGACAGTTGTGCTCATCGTGCATACGGCGTACTGCTCCTCTTGTCTGTCTTTTAGTTGGTTTGAATAACAAAAATTTTGCACTCAAACCAATAAATGCCATATTATGAAATATTTTTATCTACTTTTTAAAGTTTCTACTAAATCATATGTAGAATTGTATGGTAGTGGTTGGCCTACAAACAATCTATCCTTCTTTATACTTGGGCTAACTTCTTTTCGCTGCAATGGTTCGAATAAGACATGGCGATATTAGGATTAGTCTCTATTTAGTGATGCTTTGTTGAACTTATAAATGGGCATTTTCTAAATTAGAAGTGTTGATTGTGTTTACAAATGTTTTTAATGCATTTTTTGCTTTTAACTTCACTTTTAATATTGGAACCTCAAGTATATTGTATCTCTATTGTTCTGCACATCCAATTATTACTCATCTTTAAAGTGACAGGTTATTGCGGGTGGACACTTTGTCCCTTCTTCTTTCCATTGCCAACGTAACAGCACACTCTAATGTCCTTGTGGTTGACATGATTGGTGGTCTTCTTACGGGTGCAGTGGCAGAACGCTTGGGAGGTATTCCGATTGTTTTGTTGTTTAGACTTTAGAACCCTAAAACCTTACCTTTAAATCCTTTGTTGCAATGTTAATGTTATAGTTACCTAGACTATAAAATATGAACATTTTTATCTGGTTTATGATATCTTGTACCAATCCTTGAGCCTAAATATAAGAAAACTATTTTTTTGTGGTTCCAATAAATAAATCCAAAAATGTGTTTATGGTGCTAGTTGTGGATGTGACATATCTTCTGTAAACTATGACAGAAGTCCTTTTCTAAGCTTTTATGGTTGTGATGAGATATCATATGTTGAATGTCTATTTGGTTTGCTGCATTTTTTACTGTAGTGTTTTTATAAGCTATAGTTGATGATTTAGTGGAGAAAGGAGAAGGGCAATGCTTGGAGCCTTGGACTTTGTTTCATTAGATCATATTAATTTTTTTTGTTTTGCATGGCTCCTATCTCGTATATACTCCATATGGCCTTTAGTCACTGGATATGAACTGAAGCTGTATTGCTGAAATCTTGTGGCAACAGAGGAGCAGTGTTATCTAATATTGATAACTCTTCAATCCTCTTAAGCTGTGTAATATTAATGCTCTCATATGCATGGCTGTAGTTGTTTAACCCTACATGCAAGGTAGTTTTTTGTATTTTATTTTTGGTGCCACCAATTGATTTATGTCCTTATTGTTGAATGGTGTTACCTGTTTAGCAGGTATGGGTTATGTATGCAATACCTATCTTGGAATTACACCTTATCCTATTGATATAGTAAGGATGTTCAACTTCAGACCTGAAATTTGCAAAAGGTAATTTTTCCTTCCGGCTTATTAATATTTTATTTTCAACTTTTAGTATTACATGATTATTTTGCTTTTTTGGTAACTTCTAATTTCAGTTATTTTCTCTGGTACTGAGTACTGACTAATACATTTTGGTCCAGAATTGTCCAGTCACCTCTCACTGACCTCACTGCTCAAACTGAAACTTCCTTGCAAACTGAAAAGCTTGAAGACTCCCATAACATTGTGAGTCAGTCAAATGTAGGTGACATTTACTAATTATTTAAATTAACTTTTCCTTGTAGTCCCCACTTTTAATAAAAGACACCGGAAAACATTGTTCAGGAAGAAATTACCTCTATTTGTTCACCTCCAAACGCTGTCAATATGGAAGAAACCAATCTTTCCTCTGAAAAAGGGATTTCAGAACTTCCAGAGACAGCTGCTTCTCCAGTTGTCCAAGCTTACAAAGCCTCTAAAGCTGGAGAGAAAGCACCAAGAGAGGCAATTAAGTTGTGGAGAGAAAATGGATTTTCAAGGTTGATTGCATTATTTGGTAATTTCCATTGATAAGTTGAGCAATGGCATTTAGTCAAATTCATAATTCCTATATGGTTTTGCAGCCTCATAATTGCCGTTCCAGACCAGGATGCTTGGACAATAGTTAAAGAAGTCATCCCACTTCTATCATTTTCAGCTCCATTTGCAATCTATCATCAATACCTTCAGGTTGTTGGCAAAACTTGTCAAAAAATGTTTCTTGTGGATTCAACCGTGTTTCATTTTGACCAACATTTATACAACAAAGTTTTGATCTGTGCACAAGTTATGGTAGCTAAAATTTACAGGCTTTAAACTTAAACATATCTTTTTAAATCATGATTTGAGTATGTATCTTGTCAAAGATAAGTTCTCTGACCATCAAAACGGTTATAATGTGTACAAAATCTTTTACTTGGGCCAAAGTTTTTGAATGCCCGAGTGCCACGTCTTAAAAGTTGATCGAACTGAAATTTTGGCACCTACCCCACTGCCACTTGGATTTTGATAGATTCATGGTTTATACAAGTTTTTAGATGTGCATACATAACCAAAAGATTAACTGATGCACTCTGCTTAAATGCAGCCACTTGCAACATGCATGCACAATTTGCAGCTTGGGAAAATGGCAATAGGATTGCAAATATCAGAACCTTGGCTACGTGAATATCAGGTTTTGATCTGTCTTGTCTGTTGCACTATTTTTATTTCTATTTTTCGTTTTTTACCTTGATGCATCTTGCACGTGCATAATGTTTGAGTGTTTTGGTGAGAAACGAAAAGAAGAAACAAGCTTAGCTAATAAAAAAGAGAAAAGAAGAGAGAGGATATCGGCCTCCTTTCTTTTGCAGGGAAAAATTAGGAATGTAGTTAAAAGGATATTCTCCTCCTTTGGAGTCAAGGAGAAAAAGGGGAAGAGTTTGTTGATAACCATAGTATTAATACTAGAAATAAGTCTCTTATGAATTTATGGCCATAATTATATGACCAATCTAATCTATCCATTTTTTAACTTTAGAGAGAAGTAAAGGTAAGATGTGGTGTTTTTGGTTCATTCCTACCGGCTTCTCTTCTCTCTCCTCATTAAACTCACAAAGTTGAGGGGTATTCCTCCTTTCGGTTTTTCTTTTTTTCTCTGCTGCTTATGAATCAAATGGTGCAAGTTGAAAGTGTGGTCTGTCTTTATTGCGAAAATGTAATCTGTGGATACATATTACATGCTGAGAGGCGAGGAATTGATAAAATACAAGTGTCACGGATTAAAGTGGAAGCTCTAATATAATACCCAACATATGAACATACTGCTCGGAAAGGAGGATTTGTCTCTTGAAACCTGTTAATAATAGGATATAGAATTGGATTCTTAACTAGAGTTTAGTTTGTGATGTAATATTTTGATGGCCACAAGTGGTCTTGACCAATTTTTTATATTTCTGATACTATTATCATTAACTCGGGGTTTACTGATTTTATTCCCTTCTTGGTTCATGTCTCGATCAATTCATTTGAGATACTGACATATTTTTATTTATTATGGTTTGAAAATAATGTAGGTTCTACCATCAAGAACCCATCCACATATGCAGATGAGTGCATCTGGTGGGTATATTCTGACGGGTACCAGGATATGCAGTACTGATCATTCTAACTGATGTGGTTCTTCTTTAGCGATCTGTTTTTTGCTATTGGACGAGTACCTGCCTCCATGATGTACGCTAGCTATTTTTTTTTTATAAAAATAATGAGAATAAGAATAACAAAAAAGTGCATTATATTTTATTTTTTTGGATAGTCTTCTCATTCAGGAATAAATTCTGTTGTAACATTATTATTATTCCTGGTTTTGGAGTTTTTTTTATACCCAGAAATTTTGTTTTGGTGATGAAATCCAAAATTACTTTTATTTTTATGCTCTATTTTTGGTGGCAGTGGAATTATTTTTATAAGGTTCATTATTGACCAAAATCTCTTATGAAATTTTTTGATTATATAATTCAACTTTTTAATACATGCTTGATATTTTTTTATTAAATTTTGTGAATTATATGCAAATGCTATCAGAGCGTTTATATTTGTATAAATACAGAAATATAGTTGATTTTAGAAAAAGTAATGTTAAAAAAATTTATTAAAATATATTGAATGTAATTAGGTATTATTCTTTTTTAACAATTTAAAGATAACTGGTTGATCTATTTTCTATATTCATGTGAGTGAGAGGAGTGTGGAAATATCCATTTTTTTCAAAAGGGACTTTGAAATCAAAACCCAATTATACTTTAAGGCCCAATGTCTAAATAAGGAGAGAGAAAGAAAGAGGGCGGGCCATTCCTATTCGAACTACGCTGCTTTGCTGATTTCCGCTGTTTTGTGTTACGTCCTCCTCTTCTTCCTCCTGTTTAGGTATTCCGTATTCCCTTCCCTGTTCGTTCTTTATGTTCTGTGCTCCTTCATTCTCTTTTTTTTAGACCTTCTATTTTCTCTGCCTAAAAATGAAGAGGAACAGTAGTAGAGTGATGTCCAGCTCCGCTGCAGCTGATTGTGGAGGAGATGATCTGAATAGTATACCTCTATCTCGAATTCAGCTAACCATCTACCTCGAAGAATCCATCAAACCCCCTACATTACGCCCTATAATGCCGTCCCTACAACCAACCCTGTCATTACTAAAAACTTCCCCTCTTTCAAATTTCTGGTTAGTTTCATCTGGTTTCCCTTATAATTTTTTTTTTAAAAAATAAATTATTTTAATGTATGTATCTGCGTTTCCCCTCTCTGTATATAATTGCAAACACGTTTGTTAATATATGTTTTTGAATTTGCTTTTAAAGGGTTTTTCAATTTTGGGAAAATCAATATGTTAAAACTATCATAATGCAATTTAATTAGGCGTGCTGAATTCTTAATTGCTGCTATATCTACTTGTTCTTTCTTTATATATATGTTTTACATGATAAAATTGTTGTTTATGCACCATTCATGCAGCGGTGGACTCAGGACTTTTACTCAGTGGGCGCTTAATACAAAAAATTATAAGAAAAATAAAGAACAATAATAAAATTCAAAAAAGGCTATATATGTTAGTATCAATAATTATATTTGCACAAAAGCGTTTCAAATAAGTGATTTACAATGATCCTCTCCATGGTTTCATATACTAAAACCGTTTCAAAATCAGCTCATTGTCAATAGTATCGAAGATGTCTTTTTCTATTTACGTGACAAATTTATCTAACCATCTTCCATTCTATTATGCAATGATATCTTAATAACATTTGTAGCTGAAAATGCTCTTTCAATGTTTTCAGTTGCAACTAGGTAGGATTAATACCAACTTCACTAGCAAATAAAAATAAAAAACAAAAGCTAGTAACAAATTAACAACTACTTAATTAGCAAGATCAATAAATATTGTAATGAACTTTTAATTCAAATTAATCGATAATTATTTTCAGAGTAGAATAATTGAAATTTCTTAGAATGTAGAGTATCTTACCTTCTAATTTGTCATGTAGCATACTGGGTTTTGATTATAAAATTTGAATTGAATATGACGAAATGGTGGAGAATTTGTTTTGTGTTTGTATTTTCTAATGTCAGAGAGAGAAAGGGGTAGTAAATAGTGAAAAAGAGTTTTTTTTTCTCCAGAAATTGAATATGACCATAATCTCACAAATGTGTATTATATTAAAGTAGCAGTACATTACTTGAAAATTTTTAGTCATTAGCCCCCAGATTGCATAATATTACCAATATACCATATACCATATACCTAAAAAAAATAATTAAAAGTTCAGTGGAGGCTGGAGCCCACACTCGCCTAAGTGTGGCTCCGCACATGCATTCATGGCTTGTAGAGCTTCATTATTTGTTTGTTTGGTTGTGAATTATTATTCCTTTAAGTTTTCCCAATGTAGATTACTATTATTACTTTTGAGTTTTGTCAATGTAGATTACTATTAGTATATCATCAGTTGCCGGCTAGACACACTTATTGATTGATCTACTTAATGTTCATGATCAATTAGACGCATCAGCGAAAGGTTTTTGTTATTTCCTTTTCTATGGGTGACACGATCGTGCAAATTATTACATGTTTAGGTTATCCATTTGCTTGTTATCCTCATTGTCTTGTCTTTTGATAATTGATGATCTGACCTAAGGTGTTGTTTAATCACATTTGGAGGCTAATTATGTATAATACTTTCTTTTAGCATCTAAGTAATTAATGTTGTTGGGCACAACTGCGCATTCTTAAGCCAAAATACAATGATTTTAGTTAGAAAAACTAGTATTCCGAAAATCGCTTGACGGAGGGGCGGCCTAGCACCTAGGCATTTGTCTAGACAGACTAGGCGTTTTCTTAGGTGGTCTCGTTTATTTATTTTTCTATTGTATATACTTGTCATAGTTTACAAAACATATAGTTAATGTAATTTTTTTAAAAATTACATGAAAAATAAGCTTAACAAATTTATTTCAAGTACTATAAAGCTTCAAAGCTTTTATTAAATTTATGTGGTAGAGGTTTGATTCCGCCTAAGCGAGGGCCTAGGTGCCTAGGCGGGGATAAAGCGTACCTAGGCGTGAATTTTAGAACACTAAGAAAAGCATGTAATCGTGATCGATATATTGTATGTTGGTTTAATACTGAACTTAGAGATGGAAAATTTCTAATTATTCCTTGTTAGATGGAAAACAAATTATAAATGTTAAAACAAACAAGTTATTTGGTTGGGAGGCTTGGTTGTAATTAATTACTGTGCATTATTTTGAAGCACGCGAAAATGGTATATATAGGTAAGAAGCAAGAATTTGTAACACGCCGTGGACTAATAAAGAAAGGAATCCAAAGTTGATATGCAAATCACATTCCAACATTGAATTAGCCTATTATCTTTTCCTTGGGGTTTTGGACTTTTGGTGCATTATTTTGTGAAAATTTTCTGATCAGAACATTGAATTAAGAGCATGAATAATTATTTATATTTCCTCCATCCCCAAAGAATTTGTCCTCAAAAGCATGTCTAAGGTACATAAGTAAACTAAATAAAATTTTACATTGACTAATTTATCCTTGGCTATATTACATCTTAGCCAAATGGTAAATCAATCGCATCACAAATGAATGGCTCAAATTAATTCACTCTCTCTTCACAAACCCAAGAGCCAAGCAATTAACACACATATCATCAATACAAGGGCAAAATGGAAAGTAAACTTATAGTCTCTCTTATTTGACTAGCTTAATTTGTGTGAAATTTGTCCTTGAGTTATCTTTTGGGGACGGAGGGAGAAGTTCATTAAACGTCAATAACTAGCATGATGCTGTGCTCCATCATGCTTTTACTTCTTTGCATCTTCTGAGATATATGTTTGAAGCTTCTATGAAGTTTAATGAAATAGTAAACCTACTAGACGAACGAACCTCAAAACCTATTTTCTTCAATTAGCTTAGTTTGTTACTTATTTGTTTGAGTCATAATTGAAAGGATCAAAATATTTGTTTTTCCCCACCTTTTGTTTAATGTGTATCGACTCTATTCATCTCCAAAACATCCACATCGTGCATGCCCTTATGTGTGCTCTCCTCCCCTTCTCCATTTTAAAGCCTACAAATGAAGCTGGTAAGGACAAGGTCAATAGTAACGGAGCAACTATCCGCGATCCTAGTTCAGCTGAAGCAGTTAACAACCATTCAGCTGGACTAGAGAATTCCACAATTTTGAAGGGATCCAGTAAATCAAAGATTTTAAAAGATATCAAATCTGAGCCACAAGAATCAAATGCGGGTAATGCCATCTTACTTCATTATATAACATTTCATCTATTTATAATTCCATGTTGAATTTCAGGGAAACTGAAAATCTTATTGTTTTATCTTTTTCTTGCAGAGAATGCTGATAATGTCAATCTAGCTACTAGTTGTCGATATGACAGCTCTTTAGGTGAGTACAGTTTATAAACTACCTTACTACCTACATTCTATTACAACAGGGCTACAATGTAGAACAACTTACTTCTCGGTAATTTTGCTAATAGCCATTGAAACGGATGTATATGACATGGTTACAGGGCTGTTAATGAAGAAATTTATTAGCTTGATCCAGGAGGCTAAGGATGGCATCCTTAATTTGAACAAGACTGCAGACATGTTAGATGTATGCTTTCCATGTTTCCAAATATTTTCCTTAATAATACATATAGTATTTATAGATGAATTTCATGAGGAATTTGAGTTGAGAGTTTTTTTCACGGGCCTGCATTTAGCATGATAATTAGTATAAGAATTGTGATTTAGTACTTTAGTTTCATATTTATTCTTTTATTTCATCCTTGATATCTGACTTACTTCCTATTGTTGTACAGGTCAAAAGAGGAGAATCTATGATATTACCAATGTTCTTGAAGGATAGGCTTGATTGAGAAAATAGCAAAAACCAGATCCGTTGGAAGTAAAGTTGTTGATTTTCTGTTAGGTAATTTCTTGTATTTTGTTATTGTCTGATGATGAATATAAGCTGCACTAACAGGGGATTCGAGATGTTGGGGCCATGGGAGCTGAACTATCAAGTCACTCAATTGAAGGTGCACAAAAATGTTACACTAGCTGAAAGTCACAATTTTACTCTCTCTCCCTCCTTCCTTTTTTTTTTTTTTGGGTGATAAGCATCTTTACATCTTTCATAAATCAGTAAGTTAACATTCGTTTGACTGTGGTGAGAATATGGATTGATTTCATTTTGGTATAATATCTGAATATGGATTGGAATCTGAATCTTTTTTTAATATGGTTAAGGCTACCTATCACTCTATTATCCTCCATGTTTGCCAAACCAGTTCATAAGAAAAATCACATAAAGTGAATTTAGAAACTGCATTGTAAATGATAAACAAAACCTGAGATGAAAGTTTTCTGGTAGCAGTAGTTCAAAACTTCAAATAAAGGTATCTCATGTTAGCAGATCGTATAATATAGTTACCATCTTAATTGAAAGAAAAGGTTTTGAAAATTGTGTTAAGATTCAAACTCACAGTTCTTTTTTATTACAGGCTGAACTTGAAAATTTATATGCTGAAGATAATAGACTGGAGGATCGCATAAGGTTTGATTTACTGCAATGGGAGGGGGTCTTAGTAGTTGAATTGTGCATAATTCAGGCTAATTTCTGGTCCTTATTTTCAGGGAAACACATGAGCGGCTAAGGGCCATGCAATGTGATGAAAATTATCAGAAGTATATACTGCTTTCTCTTGATGTTGCTGTTTTTTTCAAAGCCTCATTTGATCTTATGATTCTACTTGATTTTGTCTGGTTGGACTTTTTAGGCATCTCTTTGTGAGGGAGGAAGACATCATGAGCCTTCCATGTTTCAAGGTTCACTTCCCTATGAATTATATTTGTATCTTTGATTTGCTAACTTTGATCTCGATGTTTAATACGTTTATTGCTATCACTCACAGAATAAGACTCTAATTGTAGTAAAAGCCCCGCGTGCTAGTTATGTTGAAGTTCCTGATCCTGATGAGGTAGGTGGTGTAGATAACAAGACTTAATTAGTTTGTAGATATTATTATCTGATTTGGCTATATATATATATATGATCAGGATTTAGCTTTCCCGCAGAGGGAGTTTAGACTTATGGTAAGAAGCACCACAGGACCAGTCAATTTGTATCTCTTAAGGTATTTTAACTTCACACACAAGCATGCCTCTTTTGACATGCTTGTAGATCCTCATTCTCATACCCTTATATTCATTATATGTTAGCAAACGTGAAAAGGAGTGTGAGGATATTACAATGAAGAATACAAAATCAATGGATTCGTCTGCTGGGAATGGTGGAAGATACAGGGATGCAAATGCTCTATCTTCACACCATCAAAATAATCGGCAAATATCCAATAATTTTTTGTGCTCAGAGGACTCAAAAGTGTATGAGCTTCAAAAGATAGTCCCATCTGACAGCCATGTAAGATAATCATAAAACGCAGAACTAGCTCACTCGTTAGTTTTCAATATTTCATTGCTAATCTTGGCTAAACCTGACTTTCTCCTTCTTATTGTAGATTGATGATGATTATTGGCTTCGCTCAGATCATGATGTCAGCGCCACTGATTTATGGGGTACACAGCATTCCTAGTTGCCATGTGGTTCCTGGACTTTCTAAAGTTGAATCTGCAATCAGAACTTTTTTGAAAGGTAGCCAAGTATAACAAACAAACGAATAAGCATGCATATACTTTCACAGCAATATACTGTTAAGAGTAAACAAGGAATAAATCCAGCCACAAGAAGTTGCAGCATTAGTGACATTAGTATAGTGCTAGGTTTGCCGGCAGGTTCAGTTCATAGACTAGATAATAACAAGGTTAGTTGATGGCGCAGATCAAGATGATCTTCTTATATTTAAGCTCTGGCAATGTAATTGTTTGGCTATAAATTTTTTTGAATTGGTTAAATTAAATTATTCTACTGCTAATTTCATCGTCTATTTTTGGGAATGAGATTGACATCTTCTTCTTCTTCTTTCAAATGTATTCCTTCCTTTGCACAGAAATTGTGCGAGCTTGGCATCTTCTTATTTGGAGTTGGGACAACTGACTGACTTGTGCTGTCTTCAGTTTTTCTCATAACACAATCTATATCCCAAAAATGAGAGTCGCATTGAAAAATTAATGAAATTACAATTAATCAAATATTAAATGAGGGTACCGTTAACCACTTTGCCTAGGAATATAATGTCTAAAAGGAGAGACTCAGATCTTGGGACTCACAGAGAAGGAAACTGAAATACTAAACTAGGAAGGAGGCTAAATCTAGGAAGGAGGCCTGGGAATCCTTGCATGCTAACCATAATTGAATATTCCACTATATATATATATATATATTCCATAGGCTTTTATCACACGTATTTATTCGGCTTTGAGCTAATTTGTTAGACGAAACAATTTCCATAGTTTATCTGCAGAATTCCGCTTATTTATTTTCCTTCCCATCTCCTCCTTTCCCTAAATTATATCAAATTCCAAACACAAAAACAAAATATCATACTTAATCCTAATCAATGATGATATTATAATATCAACTTATTTCCTAAACACTGGTACAACTTTATTAAACGGTAATTAAGCAGAATCATTGCAAGTGTTAAATGAAAAGAGATTAGGTTTAATAACAAATGACCATCTAAAAATTCAAGAACAAGTCTTGCAGAGTAAATTTGTAATTTTTGGAAACTAAAGCTACTATATACACACCACCATGTGGCTTCGGCACGGCACAAAGGCAGAATCATTCAACGATTTGATGCAGTACGTGTTCGCCTCAACCTGCTACGTGTAACCCGAATGCCTTCTCCCATGACTGTATCTTGCGGAGGAGGGTTTGAATCTTCTTTTACTGAAGAAGACGATACTGCTTCAATAGGCACTACTGCTGCTGCTTCATTCGAGGTCGTTGGTTTGGAGGATACAGCAATGGTTTGTGTTACAGTTGATTTTTGTGCATTCAAGACAGTAGAAGGGGCAGGTGCTGTAGGAGCTTCTGAAGCCTCTTTTTCTTCCTCCAAGTCTTCTTGAGCCTCGCTTGAGGATGTGCTGGGAGCTGGAGAAGGTGGCTCTTCAGTCTGAGGTGGTTCATTTGCAGTTGCTTTGCGTGCTGCAGTGGGTTGGCGAACTCTGGTAGTACCTTGTGGTGGCTGTAATAAATGTGCTAATTATTGTTAAAACATGACTATCAGCTTCACAAATTATATTCCATAATTTTCATATTGTGCTCTGAATTTAAAATGCATAACATTACTCTTTACTTAATAAAGCCAAAGAAAATATATGCAAATAAAACCATGTTATAAAAATAAATATATGATCAAAAATCAAAACTTGAACTACAAATATGAACTTTTGGAACATGACAGTTCGAACAAAGACAAAAAGAAATTAAGAATAACTTCAGAATTTAAAGTTTCGCATTCAATCACAATGCTCATAATCACCCCTTTACAATGTATTTAACAGAAATAGAGTAACCCTAAATTTTTCAGTATATATAAGAAGATTACATTTATCATAGAAATATTGCAAAACCACCAAAAGAAGGTATGCACTACTGGTCCACTGTATACATAATTTACCCACGAAAAACTAATGACAAGGGAAGAAAGCCATCTCGCCAATTTCACCACACATCATTATGGATGACTTTGTTTCTAATATTTATGCAATGACTAACACTTAGGCAGGAAAGAAACAGAGTCAGATTATAACAATAGAGTTCTTTTTCCTCCTTGAAAAGGAAAATAACAGGAAATATTAATGTTTATATAATTATAAATATATTCTTTATCTCGCGTAACCTACCTTCAAAGCAGTCTTAAAGTATTTCTCCAAGTGGGAACAAGTATGAAAAGAGTTCTTTGAAAATACAAACAAATTCCAATGTATAAGTATATAATAATAATTAATAAGTCATAAATAACATGAAGTATGAAAGATGTATAAACATTTACCACTAAAATGTGCCGAATTGTATCTATCAAAATTTCTAACATACTTACATAAGATACTGGAAATTCTGATGGCATTTTGATGTTTTAGGAGAGAATAATTAACAAAAGCGGATAATTAAATTGTTAGCAAACATTGAGCCCCAAGAAAAAAGGCCACACACAACTGTGTAAAATAATGAATCATATCTACCACCTGTTGTTGTCCATAAGGATCAACCCTACAGTGCGGATGCCAACATTACGACTATTCTTCCACAGACATTTTCCTTGAAGCAAATTTTCGGAAAAGACTACAAAAGAAACTTAGTATAAAGTGCAGTAAAAGAAGCTATATTTGATCAAACTGACAAGATCACTTATATTATCAGAATATTATTCACAATACATGCCTGAGGATGGCGAGGTTTCGGTGTTGATTGGGAAGCAATGTACTGAAGAATGTCAAAAACTCTAGTTTGACCGTAGCTCGCAGCTTTTTGCCAGTACAAAACCGCATAATCTCCAGCCCTGGTCTTCAGTTCCAACAAGTTACGGTCAATTTCTGGCTCATGCTTTGCAACATATGGTCTAAAGAAGGAATCGTAAACGTATGTTGTTCCCTAAAATGATAAAATAAAAAAGAGAAATTAAGATGGAAAGAATATTAGAGTGCTACACATCATAAATTCCAATCCAAATAAATATTTCATACCTTTGTTTTAGGGTACCACAAGTATATAAAAAAGAACAACTTTGCTTCACTGTACATTGGAACCCTTCAGAAGGAGAAATGGGTAGCATACACAATTTAGAAACAAATCAAGCTTATCAATGACTATAAAGTTTGCCGATCTAAATTAATTTTCTTACCATGAAACAAAAGTATCCCCAATCCTCTCAAAAACCGTCAAAATGGCAACTAAGATCCTGAAAATTTTAAAAAATCACTTCTTTTACCATAAAAAGTTCTAGTCTATTGAAGCAAATCATAAGAAATGTAGAATACCAGTACTGGCACCAAAAGCGCAGTTGGTCAATATCTGGTTTATTCTTTTCCACAGTTTTATAGCATTCATAAGCCGGAAAAGCATAACCAAACACCATCCTGCAGGACAAAGAAAAGGTCAGAATCCAAACTTGTAGGAGATCAACGGCAAGAAAGCTAATGAGTTTGTCGTCTACATACACAAGTCCTCTGGTAAGAAATGATCCGATCATTTTATATGCCTAGCACACAGAAAGACAGAAAGAAACAATTAACTAAGTCTCAGGATACTGCACCTCCAAAACCAGTCTAGCAGAAAATCCAAAAAAATATCAGATTTCAATGTGCTAAAAAATTGCACTATTCATGAACAGAAATAAATTCAGCTTATAATAAAGCTCAATTGACTCACCAAAAACTTGAAAATACAATGAGAAACACAAAACTATAAATCCTTCACTACAAGCTTGTCATATCCCTAAATGAGGAAAACTATTTTCCAGTAAATTTCTCCTTCGGCCAAAATGAAAAGGACAACATGGAAAAGTTATTTCCAGAATCACATTTGTTATTAACAGAATCATAAGCTTACAAAGTTGTCCGTTGATTTAGCAATCACAATGATAACACTTTCCTAAGAAAATCAAATTCTCCTCCTTAGCTGGAGTTATAAACATCTAGGGCAAAAAAACAAAACTTGCTCAAGTCACTAAAATCATACCTCAATAAACTATTTAATCATCATAAACAAATAAATAAAGGGAAATAAATCAAAGCATTACCGACAAAACCTAAACAATATAGGTACAGCGAAGGATTGCAACTATTACATTAGAAAGAAAAATTTTCACATAAAACATGTCAATATAAAGACAATTAAACTACTTACAACACATGAACCATGCAATAAACAAATTAAACATCTCTCATTACCTTTTGATAATTGTTCTGAACAAACAGAGAACAAATTATTAAACTGAATGAATCGCAAAGAGATGAGAGATGTTCAAGAGAGCTATTGGATAAACTCCACGGCTTCCTCTCAAGCGACGCCGCCGTTATCGCACCGGCGAACCGTTGCTACGTCGGCGGGAGAGTAAGAGAGAGAGAGATGACTGCGACTGTGTCGTTCGAAATTCTCCAGTTTGTGATTTGATTAGTAGCCTTTTATTTTTTAAAAATTACAGTTCAAGTTTTATCTATTTGATTTCAGCACCGTTTAATCATGTAATCAACGGTTCAGATCTACAAAAGTGGGGCCAGATATAAAGCATCTTGCAGTAAGAGATTGCTCCTCGGTAATAAACGTTTTCTAATTCTTTTACTATTACGTGTTATTTTAAATTAGATAATGTTTGTCTCCTTCTCTGTGAGCTTATTTTGGTGAACCTACCGCTTGATTTTACGATTATGTCACCATTTAGTTAGACAAGATGGGTGGTGGTTATTGTCATTGAGAAAGGACAATTTGGTCACTTGGATAGCTCGTTATTTTTCTTTAGGTTAGGCAGGCGTGATTTTAACAGGGATTGCGATAAAATTAAAAAACTGAGAATCTGATAGTTTGTTATGGATAACGAGCAAAGTATATTACTACTACTATATTATTATTTAAGCCCCAGAAAAAGTAGATAACTACAAAGTATGCCCTTTAGTTTTTGTAAAATACATAAAAAACTTTAATTTATTTATTTTCGTTTTATTCGAAAGCCATTTCTCATGCTTTCTTATTTCCAAGGCTGGGTCGGGTCCCACTAGTAGGATGGAGTAGCAAGAAAAGAAAAGAAAAGAAAAATAAATAAATAAATAAATAGCTTAGCTAGTAGCTAAATTTTCTTTGCTTTTCCGTTACCCTCACTTTTGGCATTACTTTTTTTTGTTTGTTTATAGTTAAACCCACAAAATTAAGTTCTTTATTTATTTATAAATAAATCAAAGATTCGATGTCATACTGACATGTATTGTGATCACGCTTAATAATTTTTTTGTTTTCATTAAAGTTATCTACTTTTTATACTAAAAAAATAATGATATTAATTAATTTTTTTTTAAAAGAGATATTATTATAATTTTTATTAATTTTATAATTTTATATTGATAAATTTTGTAGCACATAACAAGTTGTTTCAGCATTCTTAATATAAATACAAATGAACTATATAATTAATTAACAATATCAATAAACTTTTTATTACTATATCAAACAAATTCACACTACAATACTTAATAATGTTTGTATGCAAAAATAATGATAAGATATAATTATTTGTTATTATTTGTTAAATTATTTTATTTTATAATTATAATTAGTTTGTTATTTAATTTTATAAATTATGTTTTGTAACTTTTAAAGTCATTTGATAATGAATAATAATTTTAAGTGAAAAGATACTAGATATAGTAATAATTTATCTTTTGAGGTATGTTAGAAATATTATTTTCCTCCTGCTAAGCTTCCCTAAAGGAAGAGAAGCGAAAACTATCATTAAAGTAAAGACATAATTTCTTTAAAAATTTTATAGTAGTATTTGATAAAGTAAAAATGAGCGCATAAATATTTTATATTCGATAAATTTTGTGAATCAACTTATGCTATGCAATTCTCTTTACTATAGTGACTCATAAATTTTAGATTTACACCCTTTTCAAAAACTAAATCAATATTTTCTGATTTCGGCGCAAAACTAAAATTATAATTATATACTACCTGTTTGGTGTGTCACCGTGACTTCAGTATTTATGAAGAACGAATTTTTGTTTTTGTTTTTTCGTCCCGATTTCCCGATTTTATTTTATTTTAAGATCATAATTTCAATGCCTTTTCAAATGTTTGACTAAAATATGGCATCATCTCTGGTATTTCTAAAATTGCACAACGGCTAAAATTTATCAAAAATGATCAAGAAATTATTAAATGTAATCCCGAATAAATAGTAGTTGGTGGCCTGTCATGTCATGTCATGTACCCACCCTTCCTTGTAAAAGAGTCCTCAATTTATTTTATTTATTTTCCTATATTACCCTACATTCTACCGTTTTATTTCTAATTTTAATAATCATCAAACCTCTACTATATTCTAATGGCTTTGTGGTGGAGACATATAAGTAAGTACCAAATCTCTTCCAGTGGTATTAGAAAGATTGTGTAGTTATATAATTTACATAAAGATTTGGAAAGAAAAGAGGGAGTTGGAAATGCCTTGGATTCTACGTTTGTCCAAAGTGGACAGAGCAAAGGCCATGATACCAAATTAAGCTCAAGAACATGCATGGTCTCACCACCATCATATCATTATAGCTAGTTGTTGGATTGTCACTCTCACTCTTTAACCCGAGATGACAAAAGAGAAGGGATGAAATTTCTCAATTTCACATAAAACTTTGAGTTGAATTGGAAACTGGAGAAACAGCTCGAAAACTGATGAAAAATAATGGAAAAGAAAACTTCAAATAAAATCCTAAAACTGGTCACTGCCACTGGTGGAGAAAGTTTGTGACCCCACATAATCCAAAATTCTCCTCCACTACCCAAAATGTTTGGTCACTCTCTCTCTCCATTCCCATTCCCATTCCGCTTTCAGAAGAAGAAATGTCACTAGCAGCTTCCATTCCTCCTCTTCACTCTCCATTCTTCACCAAACTCTCTTCTTCTTCTTTTTCTCTCTCCTACAAATCCACAAGAAATGGACGGTCACCGTCATCTTATCCGTGCATTAGAGCGGTTGATTTTGATCAAAATACGGTCATTTCCTTTCCCCGTCTTTGTAATTAATTTACAAATTATGATGATGGTAGTATACAAAAATTTGATATTTTTGGGAATATGCAGGTAGTGGCGATTGCAGTAGGGGTCGCCAGTGTTGCGGTTGGGATTGGAATTCCAGTTTTCTATGAATCCCAAATAGACAATGCTGTAACTATTTAATTTCCCAATTAGAATATAAGAAAATCGTTTTTACCCAATTATTTGTTTTAATTCTTGAGGTATTAACTAAATATATGATAATGATATGCCTATATGACTATTTGTTGCAGTCCAAACGAGATAACACCCAACCATGCTTCCCCTGTACCGGTTCTGGTGCACGTAAGTGGCTTCATTCTTGTCTAATATGTTATCATTGAATTTAAACTCTTAAACATCGTTTTTTTTTAAATTCTTATGGAAATTATTGTATATGGTTGAGAATGAATGGGTATCAACAATTTATCCAAATTTATGAAGTGGTTGTTAAGGTTTCTTGTCTAAATGAAGTGGTACATTATCATGTTCAGTCACTAGTCTTCTTTGGTGCAAAAGGAACTTGGTTCTCTATTGTGATTTTAGGACTATGCTGCATGCCAGGGAATAACTTTATTTAGTTTAGCTATAACTTATTTGTTTTTATTCATTCCTAAATTTAAATGTTACTTTATCCTTTTTCCTTGAACAAGAAACTACTAGTCCAAGATAGTTGTTATATCTAACCTTTCTTGTCAATTAGAGGGGCATGCCCATTGTGTAGATTTTTTTGGTGGTTATTTGAATGGCTGCCATATGGATTTCTATACATATTCTTGACAAGTTTGATATTGAAATTTACATATTAAAATGCTGCTGGTCTTGCAACTTGTTCCTTTTGAACTCAACTTTAATAATTCATGGTTCATTATGCGAAAATATTTATATGCAAGTATGTATGATTATTGGTATAAAGTTATACAGCCCGAATACTTGACTTTGAGTTGCTTGGTCATTATGAGAGCTACCCCATATTGTTTAGTCCTGGTAATTTTCTTTTGAATTTTATCGTGCGCTAAAGCCAGAAGTGGAAAATTTTACCCTTATAGCATTGGTCCTCCTTGATATATAAAATCAATCTTGAAGGAGGAGCTCTTTATACAATGAAATCCAACTATTTGTCATGGCTGCATTTCCTTCTCTACAAGTGAGCATTAGAACATGATCTACCCATTGTAGCTGCAAATAGGACCTATACCGATGTGCCAGCAGGGTGCCCTAATAAACACTCCAGCCCTAGGAGATGATCAATTGCTCAGAGTTACTTCTGCAAACAATTTCTTTTGAATCCATTGTCCCATGCCAACTTGAGACCATGATGGACCACCCAAAGGTCTGCTGTCGCCATAACTTCCATTAGCCTAAAGCCAATTTAAAGCACCATTGGCATCTCTTATTAACTTCCTCGACTTACAAGCTCTGGATTTTACCCTTGCACTTTGTCAATACATTTAACTTCACATGGCCCAGGGAACACTTCACCTTGCACTTTTGCCCAGGTTGCTTGAATAAGGATACTACACGACAATCCATATCTCAAAGAAATATATATCAAAATATTTACCACATTTAGTCCATCAAGTTCACTAAGTTTTAATTATTTTTGGCTTCTAAGAAATCGTTCATTGCATGGAAATCACCCTCCAGGTCGTTACAACATGCAACACAACAGTAGCTAGGTTTCTGGACATGAGCAGCTGTTGTTCTCCTTTAATTCATATTGATTTTGTACAGAGAAATGCAGATTTTGCATGGGAGCTGGCACTGTAACTGTAGAGCTGGGTGGAGATGAGAAAGAAGTCTCAAAATGCATAAACTGTGATGGTGCTGGTGCTTTAACATGCACCACATGTCAAGGAACTGGCATTCAACCTCGATATCTTGACCGCAGGTATGAGATCGTAACAATTACTTTTGTAAAAGATGCATAGGAAGTATTATCACACACGCGCACTCATAAACAGTAGTATTATTCTATAAATGATACAAATTCGTATGACAATGAAAAATTGAGCAAGAAATCTAATTACTATGCTAAAAATAAGCTTTCATTGCAAGACTACAAATTATATGAGTAATTTATAGAATGAGGAATTTATTCAAGATGATGTCAAATTATGAGCGGGGGTGTGTGTATGTGCTCATCTCGAGTCTTTTGACGTCGGATTCTTGAACTCAGTCTAGTAGCTATTACTTATGGGGAGTGTTTTGTGTTGTGCAGAGAATTCAAAGATGATGACTAAATTGCCTGAAGTAGCATTTTGGGTGGATTTTTCTTATTAACTCATTTGTTACAACAAGAGGGACATACATGTTTCTGTAAACACCTTTATTATTGTATCATTTTTTTTCTGAGGGTACTAGTGTATAATTCAACAAGTTATACTACATCCTCTTTTTTGTAGTCACCTTTCCCCTGATATGAATAAATATATGTTCATTACAAATTTATTGATTACTTTCAGATGATTACAATAAAATGATAAACAGCCCAGCGATCAGCTATTCACCCATTGATTGAGCGATGCGCTCACCTCCAAATCTATTGTTTCTTCACTCTACCATGATTAACTTGTAATCTCTTTCCTATTCCTTGTTTTCCACGTTTGGGCTTCCAAGTTTTAGTACATCCCCTCATTTTGAAGCTCCAACAAATGGGTGAATTGATCATCATACTTCAAGTGATTAAAATGACATTTTCCATAGTTATTGTGAGTGAATTCTTTTTTTTTTTTCCAATTATTATTGTTAATTTTTAATTTTTTTACTCTCATTCATCCATTCAACCAATAAGTGTAAGTCATCTCCTAAATGAGTGAATTCTTTTTATTATTATTGGTAAGTGTGTAAATGAGTCGAATCGAAGCGAACATAGAGTTGCTTGAATAAAACTCGAAACATTAAATTCATACTCGAATTCGAATTGTATTTAAAAAATTCTACTCAGATTCGACTCGAATATTTATTACTTAAATTCGATCGGACTTGGATCGAATTATATTCAAACTACTTGCGAGCTTCAAATTCAAGTTGGAATTCGAGTTTTCACATAATAACTAGCTTTATAATAAATATAATTATAAATTGAATTTGTTATTTTCTTTAAAAATAAAAATATATATTTACTATTACACTTTACAAATATAAAATCACAATTAAAATTAAAAATAAAATAATTTAATTTTGTATATATTATAAGAGGATGTATCGAGTATTTAATCGAATCTGTATCAATCGAGTATGTATCGAATCACAATCGATAATTCGAGTAGTTTGAATATTAAACGAATCGAGTATAATCTTACTCAGATTCTACTCATATCTTTATTCGAACTATTTTTTATGCTCAGATTTGGATCATATTATTAACGAATCCGAGTTTCGAACTCAAATCGAGCTCGAATTGTTTGACTCGTTTACAAAATACATTTACTTTTTAAATTGCAAGAATTTACTTGGATCTTGTGGACAATTTACTTAAATGAACCTAAAACCGCAGATATACGTGTGAAGGAGCCTACACTGGAATCATTGTGCAGGTTGAATATTCAAAAAAAAGGCTGCACCTTTTAAGTTTCCACAATATTTTGTACATTATATTTTCAGGTAAACATTTCTCAAAAGAAATCCTACAATTAACTGCTGCAACTTCCTGCCTTCAGTAAAGCACTATAACCCCTTTTTAACTTTGTCTGAGCAAAAACTTTTTTATACACAACCAAGCCAAGTCATATTCTACCAGCCAATCCATTGAAACAAAAACTAACATGTAAGAGATGATGTTTACCCCCAAAAAAATAAATAAATAGAAGATCTACAAAAAAAAAAAGATCCTAAAAAGTTCTAGAAGTCGAACCCTTCAAACTATGAGATGAGATTTCCACACTTCCCTTGCAACCATGTCCATTGTAACTTGTGGCCCTTAAGAGAAATGAACGTCTCTCTAAGATTAGGGTCCTCAAAGAGGTCCAGAGCAGCATAATAAAGCCAATTGTCAATGCCTTCAATCTCATCCAACACTTTTATGCACTTGGTGATTGTGAATCTTTCATCACTCTGAGGCGTTGCAGCCATGTGTAACTTCAAAGCAGCAACCATCTCCAACATTCCTCCCGCCATAGCAGTATTAATTTCTTGATCCCTACTGCTGTCACCTACAATAGAGCCTTCCTCTGCTGCTCGCTTTCTCTTTCTCTCAGCTGGTTTTTTGCCCGCATTATGTGCTGAAGTAGCATTCCCTTGAATAGCTAAACCTCCAGGATTTATAGCAACAGACTTGTCTAACTCCTCATAGTGGCTTGATTGAGCATATTTCCCATCAGCCCCCAAATCTGCAAATATTGTACACAGTTGCTCTCTAAATAGGACAGTCTTTTATCTTGGTTGTTTCAGGCTTAGGTTGCGCCTGTAGTACAAAAATGATCAGAGAAACCTACAACAACATTAATTAAGAAATGAACAAATTCCAAAAAAGGAAAAGAAATGTACCCCAATGTCCCATAGATCAAACCCGATGCAACAAGAATCATCCATAACAAACTCATTTTGATCAAATGAACACTTCAGACTGTAGAAACGTATTCGCAGAACATCTAGGTGCTTCCTCAGTTGGTTGTTGTTAAAGCTAAGATCGGTCTGTCTATTGAATTCATCACGTATGTGATTCCAAGATTTCTTATCGAAAACATTATTTCTTCTGTTCCCCAATTGAATCTGCTCGACAACAAGGTCAGCAAAAATCTTATCAAGTGATGCTGTCCACCTTGTTCTCGACCGTTCTTGCTTGGGTTGATGTTCACTGACTTCAAGCTCCATCTGCATATTAAATTATAAATTTATATAATTCAGCATAGCACTCGAGTCTCTACAATTCAGAAGATTTCGAATTTAGAGGTATCAAACACCTAGCCCCCAGGCCCTGATCCCAAAAAATTCTCAACTCCAGGGGAGAAGGAAGGGCAGTGTTAGCCAAAACTTCAATAAAAAAATATTGGACTAATTAGCTGAGATGATCTTCTTGACATGAGAAAAAAGAAAATCAGTCCAGTCAGTATGTTTCTTTATCACATATGTATCATGTTGAACAGATTTACAAACTTAGACCATTTTTGCAAGTTGCAACAA
Organism: Panax ginseng; assembly: GCA_020205605.1. Classification (NCBI taxonomy): domain Eukaryota; kingdom Viridiplantae; phylum Streptophyta; class Magnoliopsida; order Apiales; family Araliaceae; genus Panax; species Panax ginseng. The sequence continues at coordinate 136,801,047 of CM035138.1, forward strand.
TGACTTAAAAAGAAAAGCATTGAAAGAGCATCACTAGGGCGTACTTATAAGAAGTGGAATATGTGTTACTTTCTGTTGGAGATCTTCATTCATTTCCCTTTTCTTTTCTTATGTTCTTTGTTCAAACATTATCATGTTCGTGGGGAGCAATGAGCATGACTGTATCTATTAATAAAAAGTGAGTGGACAATTAGTTCGTATGACATGCATCTGAATAAACATATTTGAAACGTGTGCCAATAAAACTATGAAGCGACCAAGTTGGAGCAATGATCACCTACTGTAGAAAACCTTACAATCACATGCTTTACAGTTTTACGTCAATCAACTGAACAGAGATTGTTAGACCCTTTCAAAAATCAAAAGAGATCAAGGAAAAAAGGGCTCTATTGGAAAGGAAAAAAGAAAATCTCCGACTCTAATCCTCATCTTGAAAACTCAACCATTGATTAATACTCCCTCTCTTCCGCAAAAGAGTTCCATTTGCCAAAAAAAATCCAAAATAAAAGTCCTACTTCTTTTGTTGATGGTAGTATAAAAATGCATCGATATTTTTTTAAGTATCATCACAATTACATAATCATGTCATCATTACTAAACTAATTAAGGAGGGACCAAATAGCTTCGCCTTGATTACCCTGTCGTGGTAATGTTATGTTTATGTTTGTGTGCTATTAGTACTCCATCCATTCCGCAGAAAGAGTCCCAACTGCGAAATTTATAAACTGCAAAGACTCATTTTTGTTACATGTGTACCAAGTTTATAAATTTAATAAAGATAGTATCAAATTACTAATCAAAATAACAAGAAAAAAAAATGATAAATAAATATGATATCAACTATCAAAGAATAGTAAAATAACAATAACTTTGCCCCTCACAATAATAATAATATGTTCTTGAAAAATTAGTAATAATTATATCATTATACATGATATAATAAACTAAAAATTTAATACTCATGGTGCCAAATGTATGTTGAATTGTGTAAATAGTGTGTATGAAGTGTAAAAGTAATAGGTTACAAACACACAAAAAAGACGAATAAATTTAGCGGAAAAAAATAAGACACATAAACACACAAAATTGTAGAGAGATTGCGATGAGCGAATGCAAGCTCATTGGGGAATATTTAGGCGAGAGTCTTACTGATATAGGAAGAGAACCGGCCGGAAAAAGTTACCATAGATTAGAGATGGGAGATCGGTCGCGGGACCTCCGGCAAGCGAAATCGGGGGATTATTAACTCATATCTGAGCATCAAGCCATCAACTAAAGAAGAACGAACGCACACGGGAGAAGGGTTAAGTTCGATTTACAAATGAGTCATCTAACTAACTGATTTTTCATTCCAGCCACTGAAATACAATTTTTTGCCGCGTGAGAGAACGTAGATGTCAGATATTCTAGATGGAAACTTATATAAATTTAATGTTAAATTAATTAAAATCAAATAAAATAATTCATTCAAAATAAAAATATAATAAAAATAAATTTTAAAATTTTATTTTAATCATTAATATTTGTTTGATAAACTTTGGTATTATATTATACAATTTTTTTTTTTTCAGTAATCAGTATGGTATAATTTTAAATAAATTATATAAATTACATATAAATATGTAATTTTCTTTTAATTTAAATAACTCATTTAATTTATTAATTTAATTAAGCTCTCTTTAGATAAAACAAATTAGTAATATAACTATAAATGTCTACATGTTATATTACTAATTTTGTCATAATACCCTCAACATTAATAATATTAATAAAAATTATTAGTATTTTTTTTGTGACAAATTTGTCTTTTATTGTAAATTAATAATATAACATATAATGTTTGAATTTGAGTTATTAGTAATGTCTTTTATATAAAAGCAGAATACTTTTATAAAGTTATTTGTTTTATTAGATAATAATTAGAATATATTATATTTTATTATGCGTAGTGTTTTTTGTATAGATTGGTCTGCATAGTGTTTTGCGTAGTAAAATCTTTTAAAAGTTATTACGTTTTATTAGATTATAAATAGAATATATTATATTTTATTTAAAAGATTTTGCTTTTAAATATGGGCCGTCAGATTAAAAGTAAATCAATCTGGATAGATTCATGGATTTTCTTATTCTATGTTATCATTACTAATTTTTGTCATAATACACTCAACATTAATAATGAAAAATTATTAGTATTTTTTTTGGACAAAATTGTCTTTTATTGTATTAAGATATATTATATATATTTTTAAAATAAGATAAATTTGGGTAAATTTTGAATTTGAGTAATGTCTTTAATATTATTCATAAGTATTTTCATAATAAACACAAATTAAAATTCATCAAAATAAATTCAAACTTCAAAATATAACTAAAATTTTGAAAATTAATTTTATTTTTATTTTTAAAAATTAATATAATTATTATTTATATTATGAAATCATTAAATCTAGGCTTAAATATAAAAATTCTTATAAAATTGATTTAATATATACTCTGGCGTGGGTTCTCTGGCATAAACCATAACTAAGAAGGTGCTTTAATATAAAAATTCTAGTACGTTTGAAACTTGAAAATAATTTTGAGTCAATCGAACTCTATATGAACAACCACTTGCTCCCTTACTAATTAACCTTTGAAAATCAGACATTTTGACCTGCATCTTTTCTTCGTAACGTACTCGTACCCTATTGTCAAAGAATCTCACGTGAACTTAACGTAAAGCATGAAAATAATACTCCTCATTTACCTAATTACCCATAATAAAATTATAATGGCCTTTCTTTCTCCTTCACCATCACCAATGGGACCTGTCCCTGTGCTGTATTATGCTTTGTCATTAACTAACTACAACAGATGATTTGTCTTTTTCAGTAAGGGAGCTGCTGCTTAGTTAAACAGTAATCTTCACCAACGACTAAAAGTTACCAAGTCCTCCTCACGAAGCTGTCAATATTTTTCTCTTCTAGATCACCGACAATAAAAATATCCCCTACGGAAAACCTCAACGGCACACACAGATTCGCGGTCACCTACGTTTTGTCGGTGCCCCCTTCTCTTCAAAACACACACTAGAAAGAGAGAACATAAGAGGGCCAATTATACCCACATTGGCCACCCCTACTAACACTTTGATTATCTCTCAATCTTATCATCCCCGTACTTGTTTAATAAGAAAACCCATCATTTTTTTAGAGAAAATTGTAGTACCATTTTTCTCGCATTGCTTAATTTGAGCTTTTTAGTGGTGTTCTGAGCTTTAAATAAGCTTTATTTGTACCGGGTTTTTGAAATCTTTAAGATTTGAAGAAGGTTTTGAGCATTATTGAGTTTTGAAGAGCTTTATTTGTTCTTGGTTTTTGAAATTTTGAAGATCTGAAGAATTTTTTGAGCATTATTGAGCAGTCAAATCGATGGGGGAGCGCAGAAAATCGAGGGGATTGTTTGGTTGGTTTATTGTGTTGATAGTTTTGGCTGTTATTGCCTTTGCCATTTGGCTTACTGTTCATAAGAAAAACAAAAATTCTGACTCGGATTCGGCAGCTCCTGTTCCTGGTCCTCCTGGTGCCATTAATAGCAAATATGCTGATGCTCTCAAGGTTGCTATGCAGTTTTTCGATGTACAGAAATGTAATTCCTTCTCTCTCTCTTGATAGACTAATTATTTAGTATCATTTGCAAAGTGTTGTAGTTAGATTTTGATGAGATCTGTATTTATTAATGTTGTATCGTGCTTGGAGTTGTTTTGCATTGACTTTATTTGTTTAATATGTCAATCCTATGCATTTGTTTATATAGAAAGCAATTTGGTGTCCCGGAAATATTGCAATAGCGTTTATTTTCTAAGTTTGAAATTGAGTTCAGTCAGTTATTAGACAGTTTTTTTGGGAGTTATTGTGTATCTATCTAATTACATACACTACAATATGCCAAGAAAAGGAAAAAACATAAATAAACAAACACATTCAAGTGGGGGGATGCAATAAACAAACATATTCAAAGAACAATATTACACTGAAATTTGTGGTAGAATTATAGGATGCACACATAGATTGCGTTTTTAAGGGCAACCACACGCCCTATGTATCAGTCATTGAATTAAAGACATTTGGAAATGACAATGATACTTGTATTTTTGTTGTTTCCAACTTTCATGTTTAGTTATTTGTTGTGATTATTCTGCTATCAATGCTATGACTGTAGGCATGGAGTCCGTGTCAATAAAATATGACAGTTTCTTACTAGATGATATTTGTATAGACAACAATGTGATTGGTTGGATGTCTTTTAGAATTGGTTGCATGTCTTTTAGAAGCTGATTATGGGTGGAAATGTTATATGTTGGTTTTGCAGCGGGTAAATTGGTAGATAATAAGATTAAGTGGAGGGGAGATTCAGCTCTTGATGATGGAAAGGAAGCAAAGGTGGATCTTTCAAAAGGAATGTATGATGCCGGGGATCATATGAAGTTTGGATTCCCAATGGCTTTTACTGCCACAGTGCTGTCATGGAGCATCCTTGAGTATGGGGATCAGATGCAAAAGGTGGATCTGTTGGAGTCTGCTCAAGATTCGCTCAAATGGATCACAGATTACCTAATAAATGCTCATGCTTCAGATAATGTGCTCTATGTTCAGGTGACTCTTAATCTTAAACAACTTATGTTTCTTTATTTTCTTACTTCATGTTTTTTCCCCTGTATATGTTGAACTGCATGTCATGTCCTTCTCTTGCAACCACTAGGTCCTGTATTTTTAAATAATCACATTTTTCTTGAATAAATATTCTTATAAACAGATTCTATCTCATGGCGTTTTGCACAAGGTGAAGACTATCAGTTAGCACATTGAACTTGAATATAATACGTAACATACAAGTATGCATATTCTGGTATTATATAGTAGTAGTAACTAAATTTTTTTACCTGTGTTTGTGTATGTGTTTCGTATTCATGGCAGGACTTGACATTTGATTTAGTTATTTGACTTCCACGCTTACTGTAAATTCAAGCCATATGCAGAACTGTAAAAATGATCTATGTAGTTTATTATAATCTTTCTTTAACATAATAATACAATGCGAGTATATGGTTTTAAGATACTAGGCTTAGGATATAAATATCCTGATTTCTATGATGGGATATCCCACCATTCCCAGCCCATGTGACATATTTTGTACAAGTGTTTATAGGGTAAAAAGTTGATCTAGTTGATAGTATCTTAAAGGCCTCTCCATTGTCTCCAGTATGTATTTTTTTCTTAATTTCTCTCTTTCAAACTCTTGGCAGGTGGGTGATCCAGATGCAGACCATAAATGTTGGAATAGGCCTGAAGACATGAAAGAGAAAAGACCTGTTGCACAGGTGAACATTTCTTCCCCAGGATCGGATGTTGCAGCTGAAACTGCAGCAGCAATGGCGTCTGCATCTCTGGTGTTTAAGTCGAGTGACTCCACATACTCGAGCTCTCTTCTTAAGCATGCTCAACAATTATTCAGTTTTGCAGATAAAAATAGAGGCTTGTATAGCATGAGCATTCCTCAAGTCCAGACGTTCTACAATTCAACAGGTTATGGGGATGAGCTCATATGGGCAGCTGGTTGGCTCTATCATGCAACAGGGATCAATCATACATGGACTATGTGACTGGTGAAAATGGAAAATCCTTTGCTAGGTGGGGAACTCCAACCTGGTTCAGTTGGGATGACAAACTACCTGGTGCTCATGTATATTTCTGTTCTTATGACTTGGGAGTGCTTCCAATACTTCTGTTTTTTTAGCTGTTGACTCAAAATTATGATCTGCCATTTAGCTACTACTGATTTCATAAGATAGTGTTATTTGTTTTTCATTATGGCACTACAAACAACTTTTTTCAGTGAGCTACAAATCTCTATTAGAGTTAATTCTGACAGCTATAGATATTCCTAGGAAAGAGGGAAAGTTCAAAGTTTTTTTATTTAGCAAGACAAATGCACAACGGAGTAAATAACATATTTCATAAAAAAATGTACCTTTCCTCTTTTTTATTCCATATGTTGTGTTTCCTCAAACTAGGTAAGAATTTGTTTTGCTTTTCTTTTCTTCAAGCAAAGTTGACAAAGGTATCTACCCTTCATTGACTGCCCTCTTTACATTATTAAATATGTCCATTTGGCTATCTTCATGATATAAAGACTTGCTTTTTGATTCTGATGCCTCGGGTTTCCTTTTATTAGAAAATGTCAGACTATGGCCCTACTTATGAAATGTATGACTAATTTATGATTTTATGCAGATTTTGTTGTCCAGGGTAAGCTTCTTTGGTTTGAAAGTCGCCTCAAATTCTGTTAACCTCCAGAACTACAGAAAAACTGCTGTGGGTATTATGTGTAACATCCTACCAAAATCTCCAAGAGCTACATCCAGTAGAACAAATAGTAATACCCGCTCCTGGTCTCAGACATTTTACTTATCATTGTTACTCCTGTGTCCCTCCACTTTCCCAATTTCCCTGGTTAAATGTATAACTGAAATTAACTGCTGCTAGCTGCATACTCGTCTCATACTCATTCATATACAGCTTCATGCATAAACACAAGCACAGCAATTGCGCATACAATTAATAGAACAATTCAGTTGAAATATTAATTATGTCAGACTTATGGCTATCATTATGTAATCCCATTGAGAGTAATGGTTTCATATTCAGCGCTGTCATCTATGAGTTAATAATCATTTTGTCATCATTGGAAGTTCTCAAGGAAAACACCCTGTTACATCTTGTTTCATACGAGTGAAAATGCATATAAATGGTAATATGCATAAAAATATTTGTTTTTACGAATAGCAGGAAAATTAAGGGTAGCTCCACCTTGTTCAAAGGGGTTTTGAAGTTCTAAATTTCTTAAACTGCGCAACATTTATGTGGGACAGGAGTAGTGCTTGGATAGTTAGATTATTGAATGTGGGCAGACCTTAAGATACAAATCATCTATGCATATCAAACATGCCTATATTTGAATTGTTAACATTTTCCTATTTATCAATATAGATATACTTTCATAAACTATATATCCCAGGGTCCTTGCCTATGCTCTGCGATCAATCTCAAATGATATAGAATGCATTGTTAGCTTCATTATTAGTATCTTCATTGCTCAATGCTCATCATATTCTTGTGAACACAGGTGGTCTGTTATGGATTTCTCAATGGAACGCTTTGCAGCATCCTGTAGCTTCTGCATTTTTAGCTGTCGTTTTCAGTGATTACATGCTTTCATCCCGGACTGCAAAAATAACCTGTGATGGAAAGTCCTATTCACCATTAGATATTCGGAAGTTTGCCATGTCACAGGTATGTTTTATAAATCACCAGCAAACGTAAACATCTTTTGTATAAAATCGAATAGATTTTGTTTGCTAAACCGAAAACTAACCCGACATTACTGTTGTTTCATGTAAGGCTGATTATATCTTGGGAAATAATCCAATGAAGATGAGCTATCTTGTGGGCTACGGGGATAAGTACCCACAATATGTGCACCATAGAGGCGCCTCAATTCCTAGCGATGAATCGCCAAGCTGCTCTGATGGTTGGAAGTGGCTTGACTCGGAAGAACCAAATCCCAATGTGGCGATTGGAGCACTTGTAGGAGGACCATATCTGAACGAAACCTTTGTTGATTCACGGAACAATACAATGCAAGTGGAGCCAAGCACATACAACAGTGCAGTGATTGTTGCCCTTTTATCTGGTTTGGTTACCACCTCTTCAGTGGTTCAGTCCTTCATCTGAAGCTGCATTTATACATTTTTTTCGTTCCACGTTGTATGCAGATATCTGTATGCAGCCTGCAATGTTTTATTGGTTGAAATAGTCTTCTTTATAAGCATGAATGCTCAACTGTACTTCATTTTATTAGAGGTGTATTTGTTTGAGTAAGCCTTTACCTTCAATGAGCGAGCAGCTTTTATCTCTTCACTGTCAAGAAATAGAGACATGTTTATATACTATTAAAGGTGTTTGATTATTGAGCCATTTGGATAGTATGTATATTTTGTGATCCCAATATAAACTCTCTCCTTCATTGAGTTTTGCCTGGCCCATGGCTACATACTCGTATGAACAAGAACAAAATTGAAAGATGTGAAAGATTTGAATCGGCACATAAATGACTAGACACAAATCGCACTATGTAAATATCATTATATGCTTTTTCAAATTGAAATGTTACAATACACAAACGGGCTAACTCTTTGTGTATATTTATATAATAATATTAATACAAAAGCCATTAATAGTACGTCTTTAATAGGAGTACTTCATATTTATAATTTTATAAATGAGCCATTTTTGTAAGATATAGAGAGTAATTCTAGTCTTCTAAATCCTTGGCTGAAATAATATATTTTTATGCACACGCTCAAAAAGTACACGTAAAGATAAGAATAGTAATACAGAGAGGAGAGATAGTGTTGTAAAAAAAGAAGTAAGAAATATTTTTATTACTACTATTTATCGTGTCTTTAAATATAGAGTTAGATCATTTTTAACGGTCTCTTCAATTATTTTGAAATATTCAAATAGGTGAGCCACATTAAAAAAATTATCTCCGGCAATCTCTTCAACCTTAGAGCATCTCCGACAGTCTCTTCAACCACTTTGGAATACTCAAATAGGTGAGTCACTCTCCAACAGCCTCTTCAAACTGTCAGCTTGTCACTTAGGTCAACAAACATTCTTCTCACTCTTCAAATCTGCAACCTCCTTCTCAGTCTTCAAATCTACAATTAAAGGCTACAAATATTTATTACGATTGATGAGTTTGATGTATAGCTCATTAAATTGAAGAGACTGATGAGATACAAAATATGAAAGTAGCAAATAAATATCAATTTGAAGAATTTTTTTTGCTACTATTTTTGGATATACTCCAAATCTACAACCTAATTCTCTCACTTCAAATTTACAACCTCATTTTCTCTCTTTAAAATATTTATGAAAGACTAAATTTATTTATTTTGCATGATAAATTTAATGTACAACTCATTGAATCACAAAATATAAAAATAATAAATGATATTATTCAGATTATCACGTAGGTCAAATAACTTCGATCGAAAGAGTTGAGTTTTTTTACTACTGCCGCCGAACATGTTCTTAGATATGTACATAGGTGTAGCCAGTCCAACACGACAAGACACCTGTCCTAAGATAGGTGTTGAAACGGCTATCAATGTTTTGTCTCCCACCCAAGATTATGTGAGCTGACTAAGTAATGATAAACATAATGAAAACAAGAAGAGCTATAGGGTGGACACTAGAACTACATCTAGTCTAGACTAGGTATATCCTAAAAATGGAAAAAAGAAAAAAAAAGAAAAAAAAAGAAGAACAAAATGGAAACAGGGTCAAACCACACTACCCATCTAATCTATATAGACAAGATTAAGGATAACTAGGTTTTTTTTTATTCCCAATCATTAACTACTCCATTAACATTATTGCTACCAAAATTGAGCGACCCATATGCGCACCTACGCTGTTATGGCCGCATGCGCACTAACTAGTTCATTGTCTGCACTATTCTTTTACTCCACCACCATATTTATTTATAAGAATTATAATTTATAAATTGTAATCAAAATACTAATAATTTTTAAATTAAATAATCCTCATCATATATTTATTTTTTATAAAATTATTAATGAGATAATTTAAATAATTTCATGTTATAATTATTTTTTTATGATTAATTAAAAGATTAGATAAAAAAATATTGTTTAAACTATTATACTCTTACCAATAATAATATATTTTAAACTTTTTTATACATCAAAAAATAATGAACAATTAATTATAAACTTTTAAAGTTGGTGAGTTGACAATGTTTCACCATGCTCTTTCTATGTGAAATATTTGAGAATCAAATTATAATAAATTAGCACATAAATAGTGCAAAATACATTATATGTGAAATATTAAAATTTCATTAGAAATCACCAAAACTAAATTTAGAAGAAAGATTAGAATGAACTATTTTATTTGGCCACCAAAATTTAAAGTCTAGCTACAACTGAATTATGACAGTAACTAAATTATGAACTATTTTACCCTTACTAATAATAACATATTTTAAATTATAATTTAAACTCGCTTGAACATTAAAAAAATGACAAACAATTCATAATGTGTTCATTGTATTTAATAGACTACAAAAAAAGAAAGAAAAAAACAGAGACAAAAAATTACATTATATCATTCACGAGGATCAAAACTTACGCAAAACAAAAATAATCTTTTTATATTTTAAGTCAAATACCTGAATGGCTGAACACTAGTTTGAGCATTAAACCATGGCAGTACTTTTAAATTGAATCGGAAAAGGCACCTTAAGGATACACTAGTTATATTCTAGATTTTTTTAGTCGAATTATAATATTTAATTGAATATGATATTAAATAGTCTCGATATTAAATTATTTTATAATTTATGAATTAATAATTTTAAGTTCAAATTTAAAAATAAGCAACACGTAATAGCTTTTATACATTTTGAAAACAAATATAGCCTCTAATAGAAAATGTTTTCAATTTTTTTTGGCAAACTTTAGGATTAATAGTTTTTATCCCAAGATAATCATCAAACTCAGCAAAACAAATATAATTAAAAATAAAATCGAGGATTTAATCTCAGGGAAAAACACGTTTTAATAAAAGATCAACATAACTCTTTTGTCGAAAAATGTTTTCAATTTTTTTGGCAAACTCTTAGAATAAGATTAAGAAATATTTTTTCAATATATATACGATAAAGTTGAGGAGAAATTTAGTCTACCTAAAAGTAAAATTTGAGTAACAAACTAATCTCATGATATAATTTTTATAAAAATTATCTAATTCCAAACTGAGAGAGAGAGAGAGAGTAAACCCCCATAAAAGGAGAAAATAACAAGGGAATAAGAGACTGATAACAAAAGGATTTAGGAAAACTTTTTAATTAAAAGAATTATTAATTTAACATCGATATAGTTGATGTAAGTTTTGGAAATTATACTCTTTAACATTGACTTACGATTATTACAATTGTATTAATTAAAACAATTTGATTTCAATAATAAATTGACTTGAAAAAAACAGAAGAAATTAAAAAAGGCTTGCCTAAACTCCCTACTCGACGTCACATTTTAACCACTGAAATTGACAGCTATTCTAGTCTAGTTAGTTAGTAGTTACCATTGGAAGTAAAGTAAGTAAGTGGCTCCAAATTTGTTTGCTGGTTTTACTAATTTTTTCCCTAAATAAATTACTAATAAATGTCCCACTTGGGTTTTCAACTAAAGGGTTTATTTAAGTGCGATTGGACATCTTACCTTCCTAACTAAAGTTTCAAGTGGGTGTGTGGCATCTCGGTCTCGGCCCCCAAAATATTAATTAACCCAAATACGTCAAAAATCAAATAAAACTCTTAATATATTTTTGGATCATTGAAAAAGGACTAGCGATTTTTTTTAATTTTTTATTTGGTGAGCTCGATCAGTCCTCCTAATAATATCTTTAACTATCTTGCTTAATTATTAACTTGACCACTAAAAGAAAAGAGATTGATTGTTGTTGATAGGAATTAGGAATTAGGAATAGGATAAGCTGAGGCTAGTCAATTTGAATCCCACCTGTCTACAATTGGACCAGCTGCTTGAAAACGAATTTATTCATTAAAAATGGTCATTCCAATATCACCCGTTCATTCTTACTAGGGTTGGGTTGGGTTCCACAAATAATAATAAGCAGATGCCCTGTTACATCATCAATTTCTATGCTTTTCTATTTTACTATATCTGTGTTAGTATAGAGACCCTCAGGTTCATCTACAAGGCTCAAACGATCAAGGCCCGAGAGCCCCCACTCGTGTAAGGTATGAGACAGTGCAATCGTTCTGTGCACAACCCACGCCGATCAGTTTCAGTTGTTCGCATTCCGTCCGAAGGGACATACCATAAAAAGTACTGAAAAGGGATAGAGTATCATCAATATGTATTAATTATAAAAGTCTCATTTAACTTTTTGAATACATTTTGAATTTAATTTATTTAACTTTCATTTGAGACAGTAATACAAGGAGTTTGAGACATAAATTAAATCAACAAGGGATAAAATAAAAGAGTTACAAGCCTATACAATAAAACCTCCTATCAATCTTATACTACCTCCGTTCCAGTATAAAAGTCCCGATGGACGAAGATGAATAAAATGACAAAATTATCCATAATAATGTCATTAAATATTGAGAGAGAATTAAAATAAGAAAAGTATGAGATATTTAATGCTACAGGCATAATAGGAAAAAATATGTAAAAGTTTGGTTATTAAAAGAAAGAGGACATTTAACATGGGACAACCCAAAATAGTAATAAGGACTTTTATCCTAAGACGGAGGGAGTACTATATAACTTGTGATTTACAATAAACACAAATCTTTAATAAATTCAAGTGATGAATGGGACAATAACACAAGTAAATATGATATAAACAATAATAATAACCGACACAAAAATCACTGCTCCTGTTTACTGATCAGGTCAGCTTGTAAGGGGACATATTACAACGAAAAAAGAATAAAGTGGGAATAAAACATTTAACTCACATGATAATCAATCAATCAATCCACAGTGAGTTTAAAAAACTGTGGTTAAAACTTGGTAGTAGTAGTAGGATCGATAAATCGAGTCTCCTCCTCGGCTCCTCGGCTCCTCCTTTTTTTTTTTTAAACAACTTGGAGTCCCTTTCATCTACATATACATATACATATACATATACATATACATATATGAAGTTGCCATTGATGTTATCAATAACTTTGGTGTAAATCAATCTACTGTCATTTAATTCTGCTCTGAAAGTGAGTACGTAGGGAGATGACGATGATGAGTTAACGGGCAATATCTGGCTTCGTTGTGTAACCCAATTGTTGCTCCATCTCCCAACTTAGCTTTGATGCCACCCCATTGTGCTCCGGAACATACTCCTAACAAATTAAACCAATATACAGATTAGGCAATCTTTTACTATTTACTATACGAATCGTGATACGAGAACTAAATATTTTATAAATAACATTATTTATACTCGATAAATCGTTCCTTATATCCAATGTTTCTGATAACAATAATCTATTTCTCTCGTTACGTAATAAATATATGTATAGATACATCTTCCACTATAAGTTAAGGTATATCTATCTTATGGTACTCTTGTGCCATGTTATTGAATAAATGTTTATATATATGTATATAAATGGTTTTAAGCTAGAAATGTAATGAGTTTGGTGTATATGTACCTCAAGCTTGGACATGAGTTCTAGGGCAGTAGGGGCAGAAACAATAATGTGACGGGCAGTGGGGGTGATGAAACCTTCGTCCACAGCTTTGTCTATGAAACATAATAGTGAGTTGTAATATCCATCCACGTTCAATAGACCTACCTGTATTATGTACTCACCGTGAGTAGTTGTTACTAAATTCATTGAAAACTGATATATATTGAATCCATTTTTTCATACAAATGCAAATGATTGATCTGTAAGAGTAAATCCCAGTAATTTGATTTTGATTCTTTTTTGGAATAATAAAAAAGGTAAAACTCTTTCATTTTGGACACATAAATAAGGATTCGGTTATCATAAAGTTAAATTGGCCAATTGACCAATACAGTACTGACTCAGTAGTCAGTACCAGGACCTACCGGTTTATCATGAATTCCCAATTGAGCCCAAGTGATGACTTCCAGGAGCTCCTCCAGTGTTCCGTACCCGCCTGTACATGATGAATTCAATCAAATCATTTAATTATGATGATACGTTACAAGTAAAAATATTGATCAGAAGAATAAATATTGTTTAAAATGTGTAACCGTGGGGATCCTAATACGAAAATAAGGTAGTAGAGAAGAGTACCAGGCAAGGCTATGAATGCATCAGCTTGTCGAGCCATTTCAGCTTTCCTTTGGTGCATACCGGCCACGGGTCTTACTTCTCCCACAGTTTCTCCAGTAATCTGAGGTAATTAATTCCATATAAATAAAATAAAATAACAATAACTCAATTATTAACAAAATAAAAGGCTTAAAAATCTTATGTTAATTTTTATTGCAAGTACACATAATAATATAATTTATAAATGAATACAGATAATTAAGTCATAAGATTCTACACGTTTTTGTCAACAGCTGCTTAGATAGGGAGTAGTTTATAAAGGAAAGGGATAGTGATGAAAGGACGAAAAACCAGGTTTGAAAATGAAATTACCTCTCTGGGCATGAGGGTTTTGGGGATTACCCTGCAAAACATGAAAAACTGAGTGGTGATGATGATGACTGGTTTGATAAATAAAAGTGGAGAGAGAAAAGTGGGGTACCCCAACACGTGGCGACCACCATCGTAAACCGCTTGGGATACGAGACCCATCAATCCAATGCTTCCTCCTCCATAAACCAAGTCGATGTTTCTTTCAACCTGCCAATATTCATTTAAAATAAATAAATAATCTGTTTATATAATTTGACACGTTATTGGAATAAACTCAGCTCAATTTGACTTTTAATAATCATTCCACGTTGGGATATTCTTATTCTCAATTATGTTATCTTCTTATTTACACCCCATTTACCCAAACCAATTCTTCACCCAAAAAATATTTCTAATTTTAATCAATTATTTTATGAATCTTTAAGTAGCTTAAAAACAAGTTCTTAGCTTTGATTTATACAAAAATAACTTTAATAGTAGTAGTAATTAACATTGAAAAGCTTCAATTTCTCAGTTGCAAAGTAGAAGAAAGGTGTTAATTAACAGAATTTCTCATTATAAGCAAAAATTATATAGAAGAAGAAAGAAAACTATTAGTATTAGCCTTAAATAGACTACTCTGTTTTTCTGAAAACAAACAATAGGGAGTTACAAGAATGTACACGAGTCCTATTAGAATCATAACATATCGTTAAAATAAGATTAAATACTTCATTAATGACATGTCGTGGTACGTTTATTAAAAGGAATTCATTAAAAGAAAATGATTAGAGCGTACCAATTGGTTTCCGAGTTGAATAGCGGCGAGTTGGTAGCTGGGATTCTTGCCGGGGCTACTGCCGCAGAAAACACAGATACGCCGGAATCTTGATTTTATGGGAGGATGAGGTTGGTATTGTTTGTTGTTTTCCATTAGAGGAAATTAAGGATTCAAATTTTAATATAATTTTTTTTAGCTTTCTTTAAGGGGTTGTGGGATTATGTTTGGTTGGGTTGTAGTTGTGTGGAAATGAGTAGGGATGAAACAGAGGTGTTGTTTTAGAGAGAGAGAGAGGAGTAGGAGGGGGGAAAGGCAAAAGCAAACGACGAGAGCTGGTGAAAGGATGGTGTCATTGGTCCCCTTTTTATAATATCCAGACCCAAACCAAACCAAACCAATATTTCTCCTCTTCCGATCTTTCTTTTTTCAACTTTTAAACTCTCAATATTTAATAAATTGAGAATGAAAGTTGAAATATATATATATATATATATATATATATATATATATATATATATCTATGTCGATCGAGAAGCGTTCTCCTTAAATAGTATTCCGCTTAAATATCATTCTTTTATTAAAAGCTACGTGCGTTTTGGAGGGGCGTGATGACATTTTGTAAATACAATGCCACCGCGTATTTATAAAAATGCCACCGCATCCTCCAAAATAGCTTTAATAAAAGAATATTATTTAAGCGAATGCTATTTAAGAGAATCTTCTTGATCTTACCATATATATATATATATATATATATATATATATATATATATATATATATATGGAAATGATCCGTGTGAAAACGTTAGCTATTAACACTTGTTTCAACCAATCTAGTAGTCCCAATATTAGAGTTAATAGGTGAGATGAATGCCCACCGCCCAGAGAGTAAATGACCAACAATAAATATTAAAATCCTCTCTTTGGCCGCTGAGGACTAGATGGCCGCTACTCCTCTGGCCAAATAGCAGAGAGGATTTTTAATTTGGCCCAGGCCCACCAGCCAGAGGAGAGAGAGCGGCCCAACAATTTTTTTTGGCTTAATTACATTATCTTGATTATCCTCCCACAAACTACTTATTAATCAGTAAATAAAATAATAAAAAATTATAAGTATAATCAGTAATTATCCTCATACTTATTAATAAAATAAAGATGTATAAGGATAATTAATAATTATCGTTTTATGATTTTTAATTATAAATAAAAAATAGTAATTGAATTTATATTATATTCCTACTCAAATATTTAAACTCAATCACTATTTTCTATTTATAATTAAAAATTATAAAACGATAATCGATAATTATTCTTATACATACTTATTTTGTTAATAAGTATAAGGATAAGTATAAAGATAATTATTGATTATCCTTATAATTTTTATTATTTTATTTTACTTGATTAATAAATAATATGTATAAGGATAATCTGTTAATAAGTAAAGGATAAGTATACGATAATTACCGATTATCCTTATAATTTTTATTTTTTATTTTACCGATTAATAAGTAGTATATAGGATGATAATCGGGATAATGTAATTAAGCCAAATTTTTTATTGTTGGTCATTATCTTCTAATGGCAACCAAATCAACTATGATCGCTTGGACCGCCATTGGAGAATGTGACCAACAAAAAAAATTTTGCCCCGGCCATTAGGAGTAGCGGTGAGCCTCATCTCGATCATTCACTCTAATTTTTGAATACCGGATGATGAAGTTAGTTGAAACAATTCCTACTGCTAACGTTTTTCACGGATCATTTCCTATATATATATATATATATATATATCTGATTAGGATCAATACCCACTTATCTTACTTACCGTCTCACTTGCTTTAGGCGACGATTTGATTAAATAATAATAGTCGCCTATATACTTTTAATGACGCTATATGTTGTCTGTCATTAAAAGTATGTATTTACGATTGTATTTAATCCAAACCGTCACTAAAGGGGGTAAAACTCTGGTGAAATAAGAAAAGGGTACGCACTGATCCTTGCTTCTCTCTCTCTCTCTATATATATATATATATATATATATATATATATATATATATATATAAAACCCCAACTTTTTGAATAAAGATGAATTTTCTATAAATATTATTTTTGAATATTATAGAGTGAAATTGATATAATAGTTGTGGGTAATATTTATAAATTTTGCAAAATCGTGAGTTGTTATATAATTAATTAGGAATATTCGTTTTAACGAGAGAATATTAGTACAACGACACAATCATTGGTGGACCCTACCTGCGAAATTATTGTCGGGATTGAAAGCGACAAAAATACTTTATGAAAATAACTTGGCGAGTAGTTTTACTGTTAATCGCTTGAAACACCCGGTGTTAAAAGAAATGCAATAATCTGAATGTGAATGCGTAGTAGCACACATAGATTAATTATTGATGCTTAAGTGATAAGTCACTCGGTTTTGTTGATATTATTAATGTAATAATACGAGAAAATCTTTTTATATAAAAATGAAATACTTTTATAAAGTTATTCTATAAATAGAATATATTATATTCTAATGCATAGTATTGCATAGTTATCTGCGTAGTGTTTTGCATAGTAATTTTTTTTTTTTTATAAAATGAATACTTTTATAAAGCTATCATTTTTATTAGATAATAATTAGAATATATTTTATTTTATTATGATAAGGTATCTGCATAGTATTTGCATAGTAAAATCTTTTATAAAGTTATTCGTTTTATTAGATTATAAATAGAATATATTATATTTTATTTTACTTTAAATATGGACCGTCAGATTAAAGTAAATCAATCTCGATTTAAGCATGAGTTAGTTCTTATGCATTCCATTTTTCTATAAATGAAGCTCATTCATTCATTATTTTTTACTGAATTCAATTTGAAACTCTGAGATAAACTATAGAGAGAAGAAGAAAGTATTCTGCTATTTCACTACTTATATATCCATTGACACCCTTCTTAAGGTATGGAATATTATTTGTTGTATTAAGTAAGGGATATTATTCTTTTGTATTCATGAAGGGAATCTATTATTATTCCATTGCTTATTATTACATTGGAATAACTTTGATATCTGTGATCACCCTATACTTGGTGACATTCTTCTATTATTCCGTCTTTCTTATTACATTTGAAATATCCTTCTGCATGCGTTTACGTCTGGACTGATTAAAATCTTTATTATTACATTGGAATATCCTCGTCATGCATGCGCGTTTCTGTAAAACACGGTTCCGCTTTTATTATTATTACATTGGAATATCACATGCATGCGTTTCTGCCGGACTGATTCCGCCTTATTAGTATTACATTGGAATAACTTTTATACATCAAGAAATCTGCATGCACGTGATTTCTGTTGTTATTCCATTCTTTATTATTACATTGAAACATCCCCTTGGTCTGAATTTACTTTGACACGTTCCGTTATTTAGTATTCTATTGGAATAACTTTTATACATCACGAAGTCTGCGTATGCGTGGTGATTTCTTTTGTTATTCCATTCTTTATTATACTCGGTTGGTTAAAGTTTTGACTTCTGTACTCCATAAAATTAGTAGAATATCCTTGATATTTGCGCTTCATCCAGTATATTTTCATGGAAATATTCTTCTAATCATTCTTGAATTTTACTCTACAAAGCAGTATCATGTTGACAATTTGGACATTAGTAGTTCTTGGACAAATTAATTTTTGAACTTGTTTTATTGAATTCTTATATCATTGTCATCATCCTCATGTTTATATTATGTTGAAAGTCATCTGTGTCCTATAGTGCATAGATGGACTTGGTATGATTATGACCGAGAATTATTCGGTGTAATCATGACCATAATGTTACAAATGATGTGGTAAAAGTCCTCGTTGGCTGTAGTATCGCGTTGATGGGCCGATTGTTGGCATGATCATGACCATTAATGAATACACAAATATTCTTGGCCCGTAGTGCGTGGATAAATGTGGTGCGTGATACTTTAAAGAATATACTTGGCCGTAGTAGTATGTAAGGGTGATTCGATGATGTAGAATATTTATTAAAATTGAGTCTTAGCGATAATAAAGATGAAAAACCTTTTAAATCATAAAAGATAGTAGATTTTATTTTCTACTTGACTCTTTTAATGGATTACTTGTTCATTGCAGCTTAAACTTGATGTCTATTATATTTTATCGGTTTAACATTGTTGGAGACTAATGATAATTTATTCTGCATTATCTTAGTCATAATATTTCTTCTTGGGCTAGTTGAGCTCACCCTTTCTTTCACCGTTCTCTTGAAATGAGAATATAAATGGAGACGAGTCGGGGAACGGTGATGGTCCGGAGGATAGCATTAGTAGTCCTCACTATTACGTGAAATAGTGTGATAATAATTGTAATGAGGACTCCTTTTGAGTTTGTATAATCTCTAGTAGATAATATTTGTATTCAAACTCACGGCTTTATGTTTGTCGTATTGTACCTGCGCATTTGTATTAGTAAGTTGTATTTGAATTACGCACCATATGTATCCGCGACCCAAGATGGGTGATGTATACCTAATTTTGAGGCGTCCATAATATATATATATATATATATATATATATATATCGGTCTGTCTCTAGAAGCGAATCAAAGACGAAATGTCGTCTTTGGTGTATATATGGCTTCTGATTCGATCCGTCACCATAGCCATGTGTATTCTTTGGCGACGGGTCGAACTGAGTCGTCATAGACACCAAAGACGACGATTCGTCTTTGGTTCGCTCTTTAAGGTTCGCTTTAGAGCCTCTTCGATATACATATATATATACGATAAGGATTAAGAGCATTCTCCTTAAATAGCATTCTTCCTTAAATAACATTCTTTTATTAAAACTATGTCATTTTGGAGGGACGCGGTGGCATTTTTTGTAAATACAATGCCACCACGTATTTACAATAATGCCACCGCGTCCCTCCTATATATATATATTCGTTTTGATAAAAGAATGCTATTTAAGGCGGAATGCTATTTAAGGAGAATACTCTTGATCCTGACCGTATATATATATATAGTAGAGTTAACATAACTATGTTTTTCTTCTTTTTCTATAGTGTTTGCCCATAATATTTAGGTAATTATTTTATTAGTTCTTAAATTGTGAAATTTACAAGTGTTGTTATATAAGATGATAAATTTAATGACACTAAAAAATTTATCTGTCAAAATTCGATATAATTTATGTTTTGGTATTTATGGAAAATTTAAATATTTGATGTATTTTTATTTATTAATTAGTAATCAAGGTAGTTTTAATTATTATTTAGTAATTTTAGTAGTTTTAATTCTTATTTAGTAATTTTAAGAAGTTTTTCAATTCTATTGTAATTAGGAAGCTTTTTAGATAGATTTTGATTCCAAATCAATTTGTTATTTCTTTATAGGATTAGGGTTTCCTTTTTGCAATATAAATATGGTGCAAGATTGATGTAATTAGGGATAACTCTCATTCTTATTATTATTCTCGTTTATTAAATACTTGGCTATTTAGTCAATTTATCCTACACTTTGTGAATTTATGTGATTGCAAAGTACGTAGATTCAATTCTTGTGATTGTTTCTACTCTCTTTACTGTCTTTCGTTGTGTCAGTTGGTATCAAAGAGATGATTCAAGCTTGTGAATTGATGGCAGCTGAACGTGTGCAAGACAGCCCACCTCCTTGTAACGACGAGGGGATGACGACTATCTGGACTGCGTTGTAGAATCTATATGCCACAACTAGGACCCTAATCGGTAGACTTAATAGGCTGAATGTTAATTGTGTTTATGTAGCAGTGATACTCAACATGATAAACAAAAGGTTTGACAGGGTTGAGAGATCACTATTTATTTAGGGTCGACATGCGTCAAGATGATAATCGTGGCATTGTCGGAGATAACAAGCTAAGTATTAACCATCAGTGGCATGGATAGGAACGAGTGGACAAAGAATCAATCCAGATCTATTTATCGAAAATGTCTAAAGCTACAAAGGCACATATTGAACAAGTATGTGATTATATTGACATCCTTAAGAGTTAATGTGATTGGTTCGATTATGAGATTTATGTTCGTCATTGTAAAAACTTGTTGCCCCAATATGATGATCTTTTGGAGGAATTAGAAGAAGCACACTATAGACTTGCCGGATTGAAACATCAGTATCAAGTTGAGAAAAGAAGAGCTAGAGAAGTGCGTCAAAATGATATTTTTTTAATGAAGTTGGAAGGTGTTGCAAGAATATTATAGTCAATAGGAAAAATCCCCAAGAAAGTTGTAATGTCATTAATCCTATTTCTAATTAGAAAATGTGATTTGTCCGTTATTATAAGGAGTGTGCAAGACACGAAGGAGGGAATTGAGAAAGAGATTATAGTTAAAAATGAATCAAGTTTAGTGATTGTGGATGCTCGTGATTTGGGATTATCGCAATATAATGATATGGATATCATAGAAATTGAGATTGATTATGAGATTGTTCAAAATTGTGACGCCCCCAAATTCTCTACACTGCGTCACACTGTGACGCCCCCAAAATTAGGTATACATCACCCATTTTGGGTCGTCAGATACATGGTACAAAATTCAAATACAACTTACTAATACCACTGTCGTGTACAATACGACAAAACATAAACTGTCAGTTTGAATACAAATATTATCTACTAGAGATTATACAAACTCAAAAGGAGTCCTCATTACAATTATTATCACACTATTTTACGTAATAGTGAGGACTACTAATGTTATCCTTCTGGATCACACTCGTTCCCATTAGTCCCTGCCATGTTCTCATTTCAAAGAGAATAAAGGAAAGAAAAGGGTGAGCTCAACTAGCCCAAAGATGAAATATTATGACTAAGATAATGCGAATAAATTATCATTAGCCTCCAACAATGTTAAACGATAAAATATAATAGACATCAAGTTTAATCTGCGGTGAACAAGTAATCCATTAAAAGAGTCAAGTAGAGAATAGAATCTACTATCTTTTATGATTTAAAAATTTTCATCACTTTTATCACGAGACTCAAATTCGATAAATAATCCACATCATTAAATCATCCACGCATTCTACGGGCCAAGGATATTCTTTAGTATCACGACCACGAATTATCCATGCACTACATGCCAAAGATAATCGTGTTTTCATCAACGATCTCGATCATGCCATAAAACAATTCATCTTTGCTCCTTGGTCAAGAGAATCCATAGCCATAATCATACCAAAAACTGTCCAACAATGCACTACGGGCCAATGAGGACTTTTAATTTTCACATCATTTCTAATAAGGATTTCTCCCCCATTGGCGCGCAATTAGGTGACCAAACCTCTCATTGACAGAACTTCTAGACATCGTTAATATTGCAAATAATAATATTAATAACATTATCATTTCAATTATTGATTATAAAATATTGACAATAATTGAATCAACTAACGTGAAATACTATGCAGCAATTACTGTAACAATAATTGAACAAAACTGAGTGACTTCTCACGTAAGCATCAATAATCAATACTGCGTGTAATCGCTTTAACCACGCTGGACATCATTCTTGTACTTTTAACACTTGGATGTTTTAACGAGCTAACGGTAAAAACTTCCGCCGTTATTTTTATAAAGTATTTTGTCATTTTCTCGATCCGATAATAATTTCGTTGTAGGGTCCACCAATGATTGTCTTGTTATGCGAATATTCCTGTTAAAACGCGAATATTCTCCAATTCGATCGAATATTATATAACAACTTGCGTACTTTGCAAAATTTATAAATATTACCCACAACTATAACATTATATCAAATTCATTCCATAATATTCAAAAATGATATTTATAGAAAATTCATCTTTATTCATAAAAGTTGGGGTCTTACATCCTTTTCTTGGTTTCCAATTGTTTCCTCTTTTTTAACATCTTGTGGCTCATCTAGTTGCAGATTTTGTTCGTGCTCTCCATCAGTCTCAGAATCCATGTCATAGGGACAAGTGTATTGAGGACAAATGTTCAAGGCATTGATTAGTTGTTCCATTTGGTTTGCAAAATTTTGACTCTATATCTCTTGATTAATCCTCCTCTCCTCACTTAAAGCTATGAACTTAGACAAAATTTCCTCCAAATTTGAATGTTCTTCCTGTTGTAGTGGAGGTTGACACGAGAAATCCGGTGGGTATATTGGACTTGGAGCATAAAATTGATCTTGATGAGTATGACTCCATGAAAAATCTGGGTGATACCCCCAATCCTGATGATAGTTGTTGGGATAGACATAATTGTTGGGGTATCACCACCATACTGTACCGGCTCGAAACTGATGATGCATTGATGACTCATATGATTTCCAGCACAATAATCACAAGTCACCACCACACTTTGATGACGTTGTGCTGCAAAAGCGTCTAACCTCGTCGAAAGTGTCTTAATTTCTGCTGAAAATATAGAAAGTACTTTCGTGAGTCCATCAATCTCCGCTCCCCTTGCATGAGTCATTCTCGTATACGGCCATTAATAATTAAATTCCGCCATGGTACCTGAAAAGAAAGAAAAAAATAGACAGAGAATTAAAGAAAATAAAAAAAGCGTTTAAATTAAAACTAGTTTGATAAAAATTAATATTGGCAAAATTATTAAACTAATTCCCCGGCAGCGGCGCCAAAAACTTGTTGATCGATTTCACAATCAATAAATACATGCAAGTATACACGGTCAACAAGTTTTTGAGTGAAAGTAGAGTATCGTTCCCACGAGGAATTATTTAATAAAATTCACCAAGTACTAGTTCTTAACCAAACTAATTTTATTTAAACAGTTGCAATTTATAATTTTTAAAATTAAGCAAACTAAATTAACTAGTTAACCTGAATTACTTTATAAATGAATTCAAATAAATAAAGGTTAAGACTACAATATCCCCAATTATGAAATATAAACCAATTATCTAATTAACCCAATTATTACGCCACCTGAATTGTTAACAGGAATTCTAGTTGTTAAAAGCCCTTTCCCAAGTAAACAGATAACTTTTATTCAATTCAATTAATCCTGCGATATTCCTATGCAAAACAATTAAATCAAACCCGTTAAGTTTTAATTCCCAATTTGTTACATGTAGTGAACAAATATTCCTATTCAAATCACAACCCTAATTATTCATCTCATACAAATAATTAAGCCTGCATGTTATCATGTCCAGTTCCAACCCTAGATTTCATCTTTCGAATCCTTCTAGAGTAATACGGTAATTACTGGCCAAATAATTAATCAATACGTACAAGACATAATAAACAATTCACCTTGACAAAAATAATTGGAATAAATTAAATAATTAATTCATAAACATAAAAGGTTTAATTTGTAGTCTTAATAAAAGAAATTTAGTTCATGATCAATGAATTAAAATCAAGAATCCACAATTGAATAGACATTAAAAGATAAAAGTAAGAGAAGAGAAGAGAAGAGAATCCGTTGTCAGCAAATCTCCATCTTCCTCAAGCTCCTGCTTTTGTTCTTCAATGGTCTCCAAGTTGCTTCAATCTCCAAAACTAATAAGAACTAGAGTTTATGTTCTGATCTAATGGAGTGTATCTTTAATCTAATCTATGTAATACCCCTTTATTTTATGTCTTACATCATTTATTTATAGGCTACAAGTCCAATTTTTAGCTTAGGAACAAACCCAATCCAATTTGGAGTCAAAAAAGTGCCAAAATTTACCCCATAACCCGTCCAAGCTTGACCAATCCTTCCTCAATACTTCGTGTTGAGCATGGTCTGTCAAGAACACTACATTCTTAGCGCCCGTGGCTGGCAAGCATAAACATTGTTTGGGCGCCAAGGTCAACCTTTATTTCGGAAATTTTCTACTCCGACGTCATTTGGGAAAATGGCCATAACTTCTCCGTCCAAACTCTGATTTCGATGATTCAAGACGTTTCGAAAAGAGGAGACATAGATCTACAACTTTTATTCTTTGAGTTTTTCGAAATAAGGCCTGAAACAATGCTGAAATTGGCTTTGAAGTGACTACTATGTAAATGATAAGCCGAAAAAGCGCATCTAGCCATCCCAAACGTCGATCCAAGTAACTTTTATCCCAAATCCTACAAAACAACATAAAATATGCATGAATAGACACAAACACTTAAAAACTTCCAAAAGATTAAGATCAAATGCACTCAATTCATGGGTATAAAACTCACTCATCAAAAATCTTTATCGGAAAACCCTTTTTTCGGGGAATGATCTGGTTATTAATATTGTGAGTTATAATATTAATGATAAATGTTATTAAAAATATATTTTGTGAAGCCAAGTGAATTGAAATAAATTGAAGGGATTTTTATAATGTAATTGTTATAAATTTTGTTTATTATATGGACCCCCCACTTACCCATTTTTTAAAACTGTCGGTGTGACGCCCCCAAAATAGGTATACAACACCCATTCTGAGTCGCCAAAATACATGGTATAGAAAGCAAACTACAACTTTGACAATACAGATGTCGTGTAGAATACGACAATACAACTGTGAGTTTGAATACAAATATTATCTTACTGCACAATATACACACCCAAATAAGTCCTCATTAATTATTCATACACTATTTTACGTAAATAGTGAGGACAAATTAAAACATCTTCCTAGAACCATCACTCCATACCCCACTCGATCCTGCTCTGCATGTTCTCACTCACGAGAAGAAAAATGAAACAAAAAGGAAAAGGGTGAGCTCAACTAGCCCAATAAAGAATATTATGACTAAGATAATATATAACAAATTATCGTTAGTCTTCAACAGGAAAAAATCTAATGTAATACAATAGACAACAAGTTTTAGATCAACAAATGCAATGGAAATAAAGAATCCATTAGAAGAGTCACGTAGAGAAAGAATTCTACTTGTCTTCTAAGGTTTAAAAGTCCATCATCAATAGTTTATCCTGTAATAACAAATAATATACATCTTTAATCATCTTTTTTACCTACTGCCAAAGATATTCATTTTATATCACCAAATTGGTTATGTTCATCTCAACACTGTTCTCTCTTGCACTACAGCCAAAGATATTCATCAATTAATCGTTCATCTTTTGCTTCACGGGCCAAAGATATTCATTTATATCACTATTTAGGACCGAGGGATGATGAAAACATTTTTAAAGAAACGAATCTAGTGAAACAAAATGACAAGGATTAAGGATTAAGGATTCGTACTTTGTTTTACCCAAGTCCAAAAATACTTCAAAAATAATCATATTGGTGTAAAATTCAAGAATGATCAAAACATGGATACAATCAAAGCTAGTATCCAGAATAGATATTTTGGACAAAAGAAAATTTTTATTTTTCTTTGAATAGTCAAGTATTCGTGAATAATGTCGTAGATATCGTGAATAGTCAGCACGTGAATAGTAACCCAGACACAACAAGTTCCAAATTTGATAAAAAGTTCACCAATACTTGGCATAATGATATTGAAGAAAAATATCATTTAAGAAGAAAATAATACCCTTACCTCAAAATAACCGTATTTCTTATTTGAATTTCGGATAAGTCTTGTGAAACCCGCATTGTAGATAAAGAACACTCAAAGTATACTCACAAGAATACCGATAATTTAAAGAGAGAAAACTTAGTTTACGGTGTGATTTTCAATTCTAACTTAGCCTTCTATTTATAGGAAAATGTTAGAGCATGAAGGAGACTAAATTAATAAATTATTATTATTTACCAAATATTCAAGCCCACCACCAAGGAATATGATTTTAGCCACCAACCACATGTTAAAGATGCTCACCAACCTTTGAAAAACGTTTTTCTTGAAAATAATAATTAAAATTTCCAAAATCAATTATTTGAACTCAAAACATCAATAATTCACAATAAATATCCTTTTATCGAAAAAATTCAAATCTCGAGACTTTTTATAGAATTTCAATTCTCTACAACTTTGCGAGAAGAAAATTTTTCCAAATTCCAAATGAAATTATCCAAAATCCACAAACGAGGCAATTTTACGATTATAATAAATTTTCGATTAGAAATTGTGTCCACCGAACACACAAAACATATGTTAAACATTTAATGCCACAAAATACTCTACCTCCTCATATACTCATATATCCCACATTCATTATAAAAATACCACCGCTAATATATTATTAAAATATTATATTTAAATGAATTATTTTATCGTAAAAGATAAAATATTAATTTTCAACAATTGTCACATTAAAATTTTTCTCCATATATATCCACATAAAATAAATATTTTCTTTATCATAATAATCAATAATTAATTATTCAAAAATAATATTACGTAATCACAAGATCTTGTGACCAGTAGCTCCCGGAAGAGAACTTTCGATAAGGATTTCTCCTTTCTTGGCTATGTATTGATTAGGTGACCAAACCTCTCCTTGAGACAGAACTTTTTAGACATTGCCAATAATGTTATCTCGATAATATTATTCAAATAATATGAATTATTGATTTGATAATGGAAAATCTTGTGTAATGACAATTATTGAAACAACAAAGAATACAAAATATCAACGCAAAGAATTATTGAATCAATAAAATATAATATTGAACAATAATTCACCGTAACAATTATTGAGTAGTGCCTTCTTATGTAAGGATCAATAATTCAATAATCTTTGTAATACCGCAAGGTGCCATCTTTGTGCGAACCACGCATATTCACGTATTTTAACCACCGTGTAACCCAACAAAGGTGTTAATTGTAACAATTTACGTCGTTATTTATAAAACTCAATCTTTGTCGCTTTCCTTCATCCAACCGCTTTTCCGTTATGGGGCCCACTAATGATCAAGTCCAGTCGTGGAGATTCCCCACAAAAAAGAATATTCCACGACCAAACGAATATTCCCAACAATAATGAATATTTTATAACCACTTGCTTATTTTGTAAACTTTGCACATTTCACCCATAACCAAAGAATTATATCAAATTAACCCTTATTAATTTAGAATAATGAATAAAGGAAAATTCAATTTTATTTATAGTAAGTTGGGGTCTTACAGTCGGTAGAAAATTATCTCAGTTTTGTTATATATATATATATATATATATATATATATATATTCAAATTTCACAAGGCGGGATAACTTGGTCGGGAGGGAGTTTATTATTATTATTATATATATATTATAATAAATTTGTTTTTTTTATGAAAAATAGAATATATTATATTTTATTGTGTAGTGCTGCATAGTAAATCAAAATTTTCAGCCGAAGAAGCTCTCGTGAATTTCTATTACTGTGTGTCCGCGATTTTTCTTTTAAAATAGTATCATTTCATTCTCCTATAAATAGGATGCTTAGTTTAGAATTAAAAATCACACCAGAATCAGAAAATTTTTCTTCTATAATATTGAGCGTATTTCATTTGAGTTTAAGGAAGCTTTGAGTGTAGAAAATAGTATAAGTTTTCTTCAAGAATATCACCGCCCTACCAGTCAGAAATACTCTTCTTTTAAAGTAAGGGATATTATTTTTGTTCAATATTCGTATGAAATAATATTTTCTTCCATACTCTGTAGTATGTAAGTAATATTATTTCATTTCAGATTCTAAATTCTACACTCATTTTGTTAAAATATTGCTTCTATACTCCTTGTAATTAGTAGAATATCCTTGAAATTTGCACATCGAGTATCTTTTCACGAGAATATTTTTCTGGACATTCTTGTTAAATTTTAATCTTTTCATGCCGGAGTACTAATCACGAAGTACTACTCACGGAGTACTATTAACTCGGGTACTATTCATGACAAAAATTAATTTTTTTTCTGTTCAAATTATTTTTGATACAATATTATTCTTGAATTTTACTCCACAAAGTAGTATCATGTTGACAATTTGGACATTCTTGAACTTTGGATAAATTGAATTATAAATCTTTAAAATTTATCTTTTGCTTTCGTTTAATTGAATTCTTATATCATTGTAATCATCCTCATACTTATATTGTGATGAAAGTCATCTTTGACCCGTAGTGCATAGATGGATTGTTGATTGGTATAATTATGACTATGTATCGGTATAATCCTGTTCATTGGTGATAATAATGAATATCCTTCGCCCAAAGTGCATGGATGATTCGTGGATGTGATAATAATGAATATCCTTGGCCCGTAGTGCATGGATAATTCAGTGATGTGGATTATTTATTGAGTTGAGTCTCAACGATAAAATTGATGATAAACTTTTAAATCATAGAATATAGTAGCTATTATGCTCTACTTGACTCTTCTAATGAATTATTTGTTCCACTGTAGTTAAACTTGTTATCTATTGTATTCTATCAGTTTAACACTGTTGTAGGCTAACGATAATTTATTTTGCATTATCTTAGTCATAATATTTTTTATTAGGCTAGTTGAGCTCACCCTTTGCTTTCATTGTTTTTTTTAGGAAATGAGAATATAGCTGGGACTAGTCGGAGAACGGAGTGATAGTCCGAGATGGTGGCTATAGTTGTCTTCATTATTCTATGAAATAGTGTGATAATAATTGTAATGATGACTCAATTTGAGTTTAAATATTGTGTACGAGACAATATTCGTGTTAAAACTTTCAGGTATATTTTATCGTATTTTACACGACAGTTGAATAATTAAGTTGTATTTGAATTCTATACCATATATTTGACGACTCAAAATGGATGATGTATATATATTTTGGGGGCGTCACAAAATTTACTTTAAAAAATTAATGGAATAACTGTTAAAATGAGAATCAATATTATACATAAGCATTTTTTATCCACATGTCGTTGTCATGTTATCAATTTTTGACGTACTATTATCATTTAGACGTAATCAGAAAAAATTAAAAATTAAATCCCGTAATAAAAAAAATTGAGAATAGAATGTCCAAAGTGAATAAATAAATAAATTTAATTCCCTAATTAAAAATTTAGAAGATAGTTTTCAAAACGGGAAAAAAATTAAAATTTCAAGATATTAATACATATTTAAGCCTTAATTTTTTTTTGTGTTATGTTGATAGTATTATTGTAAAAATCATACATAGTATATAACTCGTATTAAATACATTCTACGGCCCGCGGGCATGAGGTAATAGGGATGAAAAAAGAGCCAAAGATTGTGGACCTACCAGAATGATGTTGGTCCAGTGCTGTTATAACGTAGCTTTCCACAGGTACACCCCGTACACGTGCCTACTAGACTTGGGCCAACATGGCCCCATAAAATGAAATCCGGTAGTACATATCCAAAGAAGCATCAAATTAGATTCCAAAGAGGCACCGAAGTTCTTTCGCCCGAGTAGTACGTCTCAATTCATAATTGATAATTATAAAATTGAGGGTCGGAGTTTTGACATGTCAAGATAAAATATATAAGTGTGTTTAAATTTTAATTTAATCGATTCGAATATTAACCTTATCTAACATACCTTACTCACCTCTTTTAATAATCTGATTTGGACGATTGAGATTCGAGATCCGTATATATAGAATCGTTGTTTTTAGCCATTGCAATGTGATATATATATATACGACGTAATATATATCATAATCCTATCTCATTATTTAAAAGAAATTAAACAGTATGTTAGATAATTATGAATGAGTTAAAGATCCTAACCGTCGATTTAATATAATAAAATAAATAAATAAATATTCCAAAGAGGTGTTACACTCAAAATCCAAATACAACCTCTGATTTTCAAAAAATAACTAAACTTAAAAAAATAAAATTATCCATCAAATATATATGTTAAATATATAGTCAAATATAAAATATCAGGTCAATAGGAGATATCCTCTAATATATTTAAGTTATATACATCAATTTTACAAAATAATTTTGCTTTGATATTTTTACAAAATCCAACTTTGATATTTATCTTGTGCAGTTTACTTTCTATCTATTAACTTTTATAATTGTTTGTGACTAAAATTCAAATAATTAAATTCAGAACTGTGATTTCTTTAAATTTTTAAAGAGTTTTCAAATTAATATTTCGTTGTTCTTAATTAAATTGAATAATTTAATTATCTGGTAATTCATCTTAAACGAGTAATTTTTTTTAAAAGATCTATTCAACTCCCTTTTTAATTTTTTTTACCTTTAGAAAATTACAATATTCTTTTCTTTTTCTACTAAAATAAATTTGAGGAAACCATGCTTATATTGATAACTTATATTTGAAGCACGTATAACTAAATATTACACCGAATCTATGTCTGTTCTGGAATTTAATACTTTTTCCGTTTTAAAATTAAATATAATTTGATTTTTGAGACCAAACGATATCATATGAAACTTTAAAATTAGTATAATTCATAAAAAAATTAAATGAAATAAATTTTGTGATTAATAATTTTTGTTATATATTATATAATTAAAATATTTGTATCGACTAAAATTAAATAAATTCACATCAATTTGAAATTTAATAAATTGTCGTTTAACCTCAAAAAATCAATCATATTTTTAATTTTAAAAATATTTTCTGGCATGTTGGATAAAGAAAATGAAAGATTTTAGATATAAAAATGACGAGTTATCTTATATTTGTAAGAAAATGATAAAGTATTATGTCATCCTGGCCCTTTACTTGACATTTCAACATGTGAATGCAAGACCATACAAAACATATAAAGATATAAATTTTTTATATAGATTTGTTTTGTGCATATGTCAATGACTTCAACTGTGACATTTTTCTGAGGAACAAATATTTGATATATCAAAATATTTTAATTTTCGTCTTACGTTTATGTTGGATATTAAAAAAAATGAAAAAGAAAAAAGAGGAGAACAAGAAAAGAAAATCATTCCAAATAAACTCAAACTAATAATTTCGAATTTGGCTCCCTTCTATTACACATTCATTTTAATTTCAACCAATTTATCAATTATTTGATCTTAATAATTTTGTTAGTAATTATCAAAATGTGTTAATAGATAGTTAATTGTATTAAGATTATGTTAACACCAAGTTTAAATCAGGCGCATCCAATCACGAATCCACGCTATTTAGAACACCAGACAAGAATGAGATCACACAGAAGCTTGGCGACATTGTCTTGTCACGGGGATAACTCCGGTGTGAGAATGGTACAGAATTCTGAAGGTTTAACAAGGGAGGATAAGTATTTAATGCTCAAAAGTAGGTATTACCTCATAATGATAACCTAGGCCTTATATTTATAGTACTCACCACCTTAGAATCCTTCAAGTAGAGTCCAATCTCATCACCACCTTTGGAGTTCTGCCAACTTATACGTATGAATAGGTGCGATCAGAAAGACCCTAAATAATTAATAAATGAAATTTAATTTCCTCTATTTATTATTTTGAAATAGTAAGGGTTGATGTGATTAATGTGGATAGTTATGGGTAAAATCATAAATATTTTAAAATAAAGCAGTGGTTATAAAATATTCATTGTTGTTTTATATTAGTTTGGTGCGTGGAATATTCAAATCTTTGTCAGGGGAATATTAAATTTACGGCAGAGCAGCGACCATGTATATGGGCCCCATAACGAAAAAGCGATTGGAGGAAAGGAAGCGACAAATATAAGTTGTTTAAAAAAATAGCAGGCGTGGTTATTCTGGTTTTACCTTTGTTGGAATACCCGGTGGTTTAAAACACGATGTCTGGCGTTGTTGCTTGAAGATACTGCAGATTGCACCAATTATTGATTCTTACGTACGAAGACATTCCTCAATAATTGTTACGATAATTACTGCTTGATATTTTATTTTATTGATTCAATAATTCTTGCGTTGATGATATTTTTATTCTTGTTGTTTCATAATTGTCATTACACGTATTTTTCATTATCGAAGCAATAATTCATATTATCTGAATAATATTATTAGATAATATTATTGGCAATGTCTAGAAAGTTACATCTGCAAGGAGAGGTTGGTCACCTAATTGCTTGTAGGTAAGGAGAAATTTTTATTGGAAAGCCCTCTTTCACAGGGCACCACAGTTGTCGATCTTGATTCTTACGTAATATTATTTGTGAATAATTAATTATTGATTTATATGATGAGAAAAATATTGATTTTATGTGGATATAGATTGAGAAAATTTTTAATGTGACAATTGTTGAAAATTGATATTTTATCTTTTTCTGATAAAATAATTTATTTAAATATATTATTATATTTTTAATAATATAATAATTGTGATATTTTTATAATGAATGGAGGATATATGAGTTTATGAGGAGAAAGAGTATTTTTGTTGCAATAAATATTAAAAACAGATTTTGTGTGTCGGTAGACCCATTTCTTGACTGAAATTTGATTATAACCTGTAAAATCTCCCGTTTATGGATTTCGGTCAATTTCTGCTTGGAATTTGGAAAAACTTTCTTCTGCAAAGTTGTAGAGAATTGAATTTCCTATAAAAACTCGTGAGATTTGAATTTTCTGACAAAAGAGCTATTTATTATGAATTATTGAAGTTCCGGAGTTCCGAAATAATTGATTTTTGGAAGTTTAAATTATTTTATAAAAAAAAAACGTTTTTTTTACTTTTTCTAGAAGGGAGCATGTGGGAAATGCTGGGAATTAAAATCTAGAATGAGTACGTAGAAGATTATATATATATATATATATATATATATATATATATATATATAATATTATATTAAATTTTACGCTTTTTGGTGTTACAAGCGATTTCCTATAAATAGGTGTCTTAGGTTAGAATTGAAAATCACACCGAAATCTGAAGTTTTCTCTCTATATTATCGAGCATATTCTTGTGAGTATTTTGAGTATACTTTGAGTATTGCTATACTGGTCTGCGAGTTCAAGTCATACTTTATATCCTGTGTTTATTTAAAATCTTGTCTTTCGAGGTAAGGGGATATTTTTTTTAAAAATGATATTATTTCTTCAATATCATTATGCCAAAATATTGGTTGAAACTTTTTATCAAATTTGGAACTTTTTTTTCATGTCGGGGTTATTATTCATGAGTTCTTATTCACGAGTTCTTATTCACGAGTTCTTATTAATGAGTTCTTATTCACGAGTTCTTATTCATGAAGTACTATTCACGCGTGAAGATGATTTTTTTGTGAAATTTCTATCTTTTGGTATCGAGTTCTTTTGTTCACGTATACTGCAATTTACTATTCACGTATCGACCTTTATTCTCGAATCTGACCTTTATTCATCGAAAAAATAAAATTTCTTCTTTTAGTCCAAAATATCTATTCCGGATACTAGCTTTGATTGTATCCATGTTTTGATCATTCTTGAATTTTACACCACTATGATTATTTTGAGGTATTTTTGGATATGGATAAAAGCAAAGTCTGAATCCTTAATCCTTGTCATTTTGTTTCCTTTGGATTCGTTTATTTAAAATATTTTTCATCATCCTCGGTCTTAAATGATGATATTATTGAATATCTTTGGCACATAGTGCAAAGATGAATGATTTCGATGAATATCTTTGGCTTGTAGTCAAAGATGAATGATTTCGATGAATATCTTTGGCCCGTAGTCAAAGATGAGCAGTGTTTAGATGAACATGACTAATCGATGAATATCTTTGGCTTTGTAGTGCAAAGATGAATATTTGATTTCAAATATATATTGATTGATGTTACGGGGGATAAAAGATAGCCGATGAACTTTAAAATTCATACATAGAAGATAGTAGTTTGCATTTTCTACTTAACTCTTACAATGAATTATTATTTCATTGCGAATATTGATTTAAAACTTGTTGTCTATTGTATTCTATTAGATTTTTCCTGTTGAAGACTAATGATAATTTTGTTGTATATTATCTTAGTCATAATATTCTTCTTTGGGCTAGTTGAGCTCACCTTTTTCTTTTTGTTCCATTTTTCTTCTCGGGAGATGAGAATGTAGCGATTCTTAGTCGGGTATGGAATGAAAGGTTACAGAGAGTTGTTTAGTAGTCCTCACCATTTTGTAAAATAATGTATCAATAATTATGATGGGGATTTATTTGCGTGTGGATATTGTCTAGATGGCAATATCGTATTTAAACTCACAGTTTATATGTTGTAATAATAAAGTTGTAGTTATTTACGTACCATGTATTTGGCGACTCGGAATGGGTTGGATGGAATGGACCTATTTTGGGGCGTCGCGGTTGGTATCGAGCTTAGGGATATGATCTCCGGTGGAGATCGGGAAATAGAACTAGGAGGGAAGAGGCGAGTAAATCCTTATTTAGTGTGTCCTACCTAAGCTTATTTGTTAGTTGGTTAGTATATAGGGATATTATGTGATATATTGATTTCCTTAATTAACCCTTGTTTATGTAATGATTTGAGAATGTCGGTTGAGAATATTAACGATGGAAATGAGGCCAAGTGGAGATGCTCAGTCTTTACCAACGAGGAGAACGTCTGAGCAGTGGCAATGTACCTCCTGTGAACAACACCACTGAAGCGGATGATGAGCGGCGGGGATGTTTAGAAGTTTTTGCGATTCATACAAAATCGAGATGAGGAGACTCGTGTTTAAAATAAAGGAGAAAATGATAGCAATTCACGGGTGGTCACAATGCCTGCGGTTCAAAGAGTTGGGACCACCGAATTTTGGGGAAAGTCGGATCCGATTAAAGGCGAGGCGTGGGTCAAACAAGTTACCAAGATATTCGATGTCTTGGGATGCACTGAGAAAAGAAAGTTCCATTCGCTACTTTTATAAAATGTGAGGCGATTCTTGGTGGGAATCATGAAGTGTACCCATCCAAATTGCACTCGGCGTATGTCATGGGAGACGTTTGAAAGCAGATTCAATAACAAGTACTTCCTGAAAGTATTAAATCATATATGAAGGAAGTGGAGTTTATTAGGCGGAGCGAGAATAACATGGCGGTGTCCCAATGCGAGGCGAAGTTCGCGGAGTTATCGAGTTTGCACCTCATTTGGCGGAGAATGAGGAGCGTGTGGCGGATGTTTACGAGAGGTTTGAAACCCAAAGATACGTCGATATCTCATTTCTCATAAATTTTCTTTCTATTCAGATGTTGTCAATGGGGCTCGATTGTTAGGCGAGATAACGATACGTTCAACCGAGGGACCATAACCAGGATCATCTGAGAAGATAGCGATCGTCGAATAACGATAACCAGTGGAGAAAGAAGAATCTGAGACAAAGCGATAACCACTCTGGTGGTAATCGTGGCCATGAAAATAGAAGAAGCGAGTGGGAGGAGATTTTAAAAGAGGAGATTCAACAACGACCATGTGAAGACGTCGGTACATTGATGTAATTGGTTCCAGGAGGAGAAAGACCACCGGGTCGTATGTTACAAATCACGGGAGAGAGGGACATATTAGCCCAAACCGCCACACAACAGGTTTAAGGTATCTTATAATTGTGGAAAAGAAGGACATATCGCTTCGAGATTATACTGTAGGCGAAAACCAAGTCCAATGGGGATGGTGACTCAAAAGGATGTCCCGAGAAAAGTCAAAGTCAACGGTTCTGGAAGAAGCGTTTATCGTGGCCAAGTCAAAATCTGAAGAACCCGAACGAAGTTAGCAGGTTAGTTAAATATAAATTCTTGCGAAAGTTTATACCTTATTAGATTCCGGTTCTACCCATCCTTTTATCTCTTTTTGCTTGCGCTCAACGTTTGAACTTGACTACGGAGAAATTAGACTTTGTCTATCTGTGGAGACTCAGTTAGGAGAAATTTTCATTACATCGACTGTTTAGAAATCTTGCTTGATTCAGGTTGGCACTATCTGTTAACCTTATTTCTATAGAGATATTTGCTTTCGATGTGATTTTAAGGTTAACTACTCATCATGCCAAAATTGATTACTTAGTAAGGTTGTTAGTTTTCATATTCTAAGCAACTTTTGTTATTCGATTCAAGCAATCAAACCATTGTAGTCAAACATTTTCATATCAAGCCATGAAGTCATTCGTTTATTACGGATGTCATGTTTTCTTAGTCCATGTTATAGATTTGAATAAAGACCGTCGATTTGAATAATATTCTGTTGTTATTGATTTTTCTGACGTATTTCACGAAGAATTTCTTGGCTTACTCCCAAAGCACGATATTAAATTTTGTATCGACTTTGAACCCGGTACAAAACTCATTTCTAAAATCTCATATCGAATGGCTCTATTGAACTTGAGGAGTTAAAAATTCAACTATAAATTTGGTACCGAGCCTTTATCTGGTGACTTCCTTTGTGGAATGCACTGCAAGCGGACTCTCCGTAGGAGACACCATATTCGTCAAGGATAGTAAAGGCGATAGGTGTCATTGTAATGTCTATCCAAGGTTGGGATATGAGTCACAGGTTGAGAACAACCTAAGTTCGGTAATTGAAATATGTAGCTTTCTATGCTTGGTTGGTTATTATCGAGATTCGTTGAAGGATATTCTCGAATCGCTATTCCATTAACGCAATTTAACTTTCGTAGAGATACAAAATTGAATGGAGCAAAGAATATGGGAAGAGCTTGAAGAACTCGAGAGAGACTCATTTCAAAGACATGTTACGACCATGCCATCTGGAAAAGTCGAACGAGCGTGGTAGGCGGCGTGTTGAGTGAAGATCGTATATGAAATCTGAGTGCGATATTGTCAAAAACTAATTTAGTATAATTTACAAATAATAGAGATGGAGATGAAAACTCTAGGTACCCACGTGATGATATCTGAGTATAATCTACTTTAATCGATAAAAGTTAAAATTTATTATTCACACAATCGGAGTGATGAATTTGAAGAAGAAGGTCTGAAGTTGTTATTTCAAAAACGAGAATCGGTGAGGTGAGGAAAGCTCAAACCTTCGATTTATTAATCCATTTGAAATTCTCGATCGAATAGGAATCGTGACCTATGGACTCGTTTTCTGCCAAGTATGTGGCGCGTGTTCATAACGTTTTTCACGTGTCGATGTTACGTAAATATGTGGACGACCGAACCACGTCATTGAGTTAGAACTTAGGACGAGATAAGCAAGAAGACTTAACGTAAGAGGAGTGTACTGTCAAGATCTTGGATAGGAAAGAACATGTCCTATGTACCGTGGTTATACCACAAGTTAATTTTTTTTGAAAAACCATGCAATTGAGGAAATGACCTGGGAGTTGAAAACGGAAATGAAAACGAGGTATTCTCATCTTTTCGAAATATCAAGTACGTACGTCAATTTCGAGGACGAAATTTCATAAGGAGGGAGGTTGTAAGACCCCAAATAATTAATAAATGAAATTTAATTTCCTCTATTTATTATTTTGAAATAGTAAGGCTAGGGTTGATGTGATTAATGTAGATAGTTATGGGAAAAATACGCAAATATTTCAAAATAAGCAAGTGGTTATAAAATATTCATTGTTGTCGGAGAATATTAGTTTGGTCGTGGAATATTCGTGCTTTGTCGGGAATATTAAATGCAACACAGTATTGACCATGTGTGGGCCCCATAACGAAAAAGCGATTGGAGGAAGGAAACGACAAATATAAGTTGTTTAAAAATAACGGCGTAGTTATTCTGATTTACTAATCGTTGGAATACCCGGTGGTTAAAACACGCGATGTCTGGCGTTGTTGCATGGCGAAGCATTACGGTATTGCACCAATTATTGATTCTTCGTAAGAAGACATTCCTCAATAATTGTTACGATAATTATTTATTGAGATTTTATTTTATTGATTCAATAATTGCTGCGTTGATATTTTTATTACCATTGTTTCAATAATTGTCATTACACGATTATTTTTTCATTATCGAAGCAATAATTCATATTATCTGAATAATATTATTAGATAATATTATTGGCAATGTCTAGAAAGTTCTGCATCAAGGAGAGGTTTGGTCACTAATTACTTGTGGTAAGGAGAAATTTTTATTGAAAGCCCTCTTTCTCTGAGGGCGGCTGGTTATCGATCTTTGTGATTACAGTAATATTATTTGTGAATAATTAATTATTGATTTATATGATGAGAAAAATATTGATTTTATGTGGATATAGATTGAGAAAATTTTTAATGTGACAATTGTTGAAAATTGATATTTTATCTTTTTACGATAAAATAATTTATTTAAATATATTATTATATTTTAATAATATAATAATTGTGATATTTTTATAATGAATGGAGGATATATGAGTTTATGAGGAGAAAGAGTATTTTGTTGCAATAAATATTAAAAACAGATTTTGTGTGTGTCGGTAGACCCATTTCTTGATGAAATTTGATTATAACTTGTAAAATCTCTGCTTTATGGATTTCGGTCAATTTCTTGCTTGAATTTGGAAAAACTTTCTTCTGCAAAGTTGTAGAGAATTGAATTTCCTATAAAACTCATGAGATTTGAATTTTCCTGACAAAAGCTATTTGTTATGAATTATTGAAGTTAGGAGTTCAAAATAATTGATTTTTGGAAGTTTAAATTATTTTATAAAACAAAAACGTTTTTTTTTTATTTTTCTAGAAGGGAGCATGTGGGAAATGCTTTGGGAATTGAAATCTAGAATGAGTACATAGAATATTATATATATATATATATATATATTAATATTATATTAAATTTTATAACTTTGGTGTTACAAGCAATTTCTATAAATAGGTGCTTAGGTTAGAATTGAAAATCACACCGAAATGAAGTTTTCTCTATATTATCGAGCGTATTCTTGTGAGTATTTTGAGTATACTTTGAGTATTTGCTATACTGCAAGTTCAAGTCATAGCCTATATCAGGTGTTTAACTTAGAAATTCTTTTTCGAGGTAAGGGATATTATTTTTTAAAAATGATATTATTTCTTCAATATCATTATGCCAAAATATTGGTTGAAACTTTTTATCAAATTTGGAACTTTTTCATATCGGGATTCTTATTCATGAGTTCTTATTCACGATTCTTATTCATGAGTTCTTATTCACGATTCTTATTCATGAGTCTTATTCACGATGAGCGTGAAGATGTTTTTTTATGAAATTTCTATCTTTTGGTGTCGAGTTCTTGTTCACGTGTACGGCCTTATTCACGTATCGACACTATTCACGAATCGACACTATTCATCGAAAAATGAAATTTCTTCTTTTCGTCCAAAATATCTATTCTCGGATACTAGCTTTGATTGTATCCATGTTTTGATCATTCTTGAATTTTACACCACTATGATTATTTTGAGGTATTTTTGGATATGGATAAAACAAAGTACGAATCCTTAATCCTTGTTATTTTGTTTCCTTTGGATTCGTTTATTTAAAAATATTTTCATCATCCTCGGTCTTAAATGATGATATTATTGAATATCTTTGGCTGTAGTAGCAAAAGATGAATGATTTCGATGAATATCTTTGGCCCGTAGTGCAAAGATGAGCAGTGTTTAGATGAACATGACCAAATCGATGAATATCTTTGGCACATTAGTGCAAAGATGAATATTTGATTTGGATATATATTGATTGATGTTACGAGGGAAAAAAGATGAGCGATGAACTTTAAAATTCATACATAGAAGATAGTAGTTTGCATTCTCAACTTAACTCTTCTAATGAATTATTATTTTCATTGCGAATATTGATTTAAAACTTGTTTGTCTATTGTATTCTATTAGATTTTTCTGTTGAAGACTAATGATAATTTTGTTGTATATTATCTTAGTCATAATATTCTTTATGGCTAGTTGAGCTCACCCTTTTCCTTTTGTTCCATTTTTCTTCTCGAGAGACGAGAATGTAGCGATTACTAGTGGTCGGGTATGGAATGAAGGTTCTAGAGAGAGTTGTTTAGTAGTCCTCACCATTTTTTTGTAAAATAATGTATCAATAATTATGATGGGAATTTATTTGCGTGTGGATATTGTCTAGATGACAATATCTATATTTAAACTCACATGATTAAATATATGTTGTAATAATAAAGTTGTAGTTATTTACGTACCATGTATTTGGCGACTCGAGAATGGGTTGGATGGAATGGACCTATTTTGGGGCGTCACACGGACTCTTGCACGTAGGAGAGCCCACCGCGCAGCCCAAACCGTCTCTATAACCTAGTCACTGGGTTCGGCCCCAAGGACTCAAGACCAACCCCAAACATCACAAGACTGGTTCACTCCTACCAGGGAGGCTCGGGATCTCAATTCAAACACCTCCAACATCTTCATGGGCTTTACCATCTGGTCTCTCAAGCCTTCTCGATATTAAGCCTTGGCCCAAATGAGGGCTCAGAAAACGCTCCCTGAACATTGCCCCCGGTCTGCGATTATAACATATTTATAATTAGAGATTTGGAAGGTCGAGACCTCAAATTAATGATGAGTCATGCAGGGGAAGTCCAACGGTTCGTTATAGATATTTGCAAAATTGCACGCCTTTTCACTTGGACCCACCTTAAGCATTTAATAGCCATACAGGATTCCGTGTCGTACCCACTTTATAAAACCCTCTTCCCCCTCATTTATCACCTTTCTTGACTCTCTCTCCCAAACTCTCTGCTTTCATTTTCTCCTATAGTGATTTTCCGTGAGCTCATTTCTTCCCCAAACTCCACGAACCCCACTACTTTGCAGATATTTGACTTCTATTCCTGATCATCTGTACTTCAAAACTTCTTATTTGCACCACATTCATTTTAAATGGCCGATTCCAAAGACTATTCCTACTTATCGAGCCTATCATCACATTTCCACTGTCACCACCTACGACCTTCAGAGGTCGTCTTGGGATGCCCCCGCCAACACCACACCTTCGACCTCCTTAGTCCTGGGAGCCGCCGAGGGCTAGGATTCAAATGCATACTATTCCTCGTAGAGGTTTTTCTCACCTTCATACTCCTTCCACCATCACCCCCTCACAGATTTACGACATCCCATTCCCCTTTTAAGGTCCCTAAAGAATACAAGCTTGATCTTCGATGCCCGGGTGAGAAGATGTTCTGGCGTCCGAGGGCGAGTGGGTGGCCAGTCCCCCAGTGCGTTCGGCACGGGGTTCGGTTCCCACTTCACGATTTCATTTTCTTTTTTCATGAGTTTCGTGGTTTTTCCGGTTTCGCGGCAGCATGCGAACAACACGTCATCCACTTAGTCTATTTCATAATCGTCGCCAAGAGGTGGGCCTCACTCCCGGGCTCGATCTATTCTTTGCCCTGTTCACCGTTAGTGGTTCGAAAGATCTTGGTCTTTGTCAACTCAACAAATGCCCCAACCGCACTGTCCCGTCCGATCAAGACCCTTCAAGAATAAGGGTGGTACGAACAATGGTTTTTGCCAAGAATCGACCTCCGCTCCTTCCTCCTAGGCCCATCCAACCACCAGCGGCCAAGATTTCGAAGTTCTGAAGCGGTCCGCCGATCTTTCAAGACGTTCTACAAGCAATGGCAAAAGACCCAATGGAATCTGGGCTTCGATGAACGAAGCTTCGGTTGTACAAACATGGCGTGAGTATCCTTCCATTTTCTTTATTTTTCTCTATTTTTCAAGCATTCCATGCCTTAACCCATTTGTCCCCGTGCAGTGACCATTTTCAAGCCGGAGGGCGTTGTCGACGCCTTCATCCCCACCACCATCACAACCGGGTTCATCCGACCCCCAGTGACTGACGATGCTCCTGAGGAGGATACGGTCCCGATCGTGAGTCATCATTTGGGGTCCACTTCGGCCCGAGCCCCGACCACACAAAAGGGGCGAAGATGAGCCGCGCCGGAGAAGGCGGCTTTCTCAAGAAGTCCAAGAAGCCTCTCAAGCCGACCCATCAAAGCGCTTTAAAAGTCGCTTTCTACCTTTCTCCGCCGCCCTCCGCCGACCGAGGATTAGGGACACCAAGAGGTTCCTCTCGAACCCGATCAAAAAGATCTCGATTGTCGGAGGGTTCCGATCACCGACGGAGAGATGGTGGTCCTGGGGCCACTGCCACCACTCCTTCCTTCCTCCGGCCAAGCTCTTCCCGGATCACCGATTACCCGTTAGCTGAAGAGCTTGTCGAGGTTTTCCTTTTGCCTCTTCGATCACTTCAAACTTCCTGGTGACGACGAGCGGTTTAAAAGGTATTCTTCTGATAAGTTCTTGGTGGCCTATGTTCGAGCTCAGACCGAGGTAATTCCCTTTGTCAATCTGATTGCTGCTATTAACTTTGACTTTTACTTCTTGTCTTGATGTATGTGTTCGGCTGCGGAAGTTAACGCTATACTGCTGAGAGCCATCCCTCCCTCGTTAAACTACAAAGAAAGAAGTTCAACTGGGAACGGAGGAAGAGCTGCTTGAGGCTGAGGTTCGGGGTCTGCAGTCAGACCTAAAGAAGGAACATGATTCTCATGCTGAGACCCGACGCAAGGCGGCTCGAGCTGAGGACCGGATCGAAGAGCTGGAGCATAAGTATAGAACTCTTCTGGCAGAGAGGGATCATCTGCTTCAGGAGGTCAAGGATCGGGAGAATGCCATTGACAGCATTACGCACAAGTTCTCCGAGATGCACGACAAGATGATGTTCTTGATCAAGGAGAACAACACTTTAACCGCCATCGCAACGCATTTCCGAGAAGGTTGTCGAGGCCCGACAATGAGCCATCGCCGAATCTGAAGAATCGGCGCTTGAATGATAAGGTCATAGCCCAATTCGGTGAAGGGTATGAGACTCATCGGGAGAAGGCTAAAAGCAAAGTCGATGGGCTCACGGGATCGATATCTCTGTCCTTGACTCTTCTGATGATGAATCTGAAGCTGAAGATGAACCCCCTGCAGAGTAGATATTTAGGACCTGTATGGTCCACCATTTTTCCCACAGACGGAGCCATTTTTTATTTTTTTATTTTTTTTTGTACTTTGCCCGAATGTAGGCGACCGGGTTTGTAATATAAAATTTTCTAAGTATAAATGAGATATACTCTTTGCCCATGAATGTTTGTTGTCAGTTTTACTTATGACTAATCTTGATCAGTTATGTCCACCCGAACCTTCTGATCGGATTGTCATTAGAGTTTATCTGATTTTGAAGGGTCAATAGTTATACCCGAGACTTATCTCGATCAGTGGTGTCTTTCCGAACCTCTTGATCGGATAGTGCCCGAGATCTGTACTTTAAGAATTTATTGGACTCTCGATCAGTTATGCTCGGGACTTATCTCGATCAGTGGTGTCTTTCCGAACCTCTTGATCGGATAGTGCCGGCGTGTCTCGTTCGAGTAATGTGAAATATA
Organism: Panax ginseng; assembly: GCA_020205605.1. Lineage (NCBI taxonomy): Eukaryota > Viridiplantae > Streptophyta > Magnoliopsida > Apiales > Araliaceae > Panax > Panax ginseng. Next base: position 136,845,289 of record CM035138.1, read on the forward strand.
TATGAATATGGATGAAAACGAAATTGGAAATTTCATTTATATCATTTAAATTGAATCGGTTACATGGATAAAAGTAAGAATAACATAACTATTAATGATAAAATTTTCTAAGTCTTCCAAGGATGCCATGTATTTTTTACCTCCAGAATCATCCATTGCTCGGCCAGATATGTTCTCGGCTTGGCACTCCTACCACTTCATAAGGCCCCGCGTTAACTCCAGGTTGTTACGGGGGGTTGAAGCCTCCCAACTCTTGAGGACTAGATCTCCTATTGCAAACCTCCTAGGCTTCACCTTCTTGGTTGTAGTGTCGTGCTGTCCGTTGCTGATAGATTGCAAACCTCATTATAGCCGAATCCTGGACTTCATCTAGCAGATCCAAATTCATTCTCAGGCCTTCATCATTGTACAGCTCTTTGTATTGGCTGACTCGAAGGGTGGGGGATCCGATCTCGACAGGAATGAGAGCGTCGGTCCCAAAGGCCACAAAACAGATAGTAGTTCTTCGGGCCACCGACCCTTTAATTCATCCAGTCTGCGCTTAATCCCGTTGAGTAGGGTTCGATTGGTCACTTTCACTTGACCATTTGACTGAGGATGGGCAACCGAAGTCTTGTAATGTTGGATCCCTAACTCTTTCAGAAAGCCCTCAAATTTAATTCGACCCCACAGGCTATGCGCCATTATGCGAGACTATCGCCATCGGGATCTTTAACCTAGTAGACTATTCCTTCTTTAAAAAACTTCAAACACTCTTGCTCGGTGATCTTTTGTAGTGGTTTGGCTTCGACCCACTTCGTCATGTAGTCAATAGCCACGATCAAAAAGCTAACTTGTCCCTTAGCTTTTGGCAGAGGGCCCAAAATATCGATTCCCCATCTGGCGAAAGGGAATTGGGGATAAGACCGAATAGAACTCCTCGGTGGTTGATGCGAACATTCTTTGTTTAGGTGGCATTTGGGACACCTCTAACAATTCCTTTGCTTGGGGTGTAGATCGTCGGCGAAGAATACCCCGCCTCAAAATCTTATGAGCCGGTGACTTTGCTCCCATGTGATCCACACAGATCCCCTCACGCACCTCCCGGCAAGTGTGTAGTGCCTCATGAAGAGTCAAGCATTTGAGCGATGGAGAGCTAAAGGCCCTTCGGTATAGATCTCCATCTATAAGGGCGAATTTTGAGCTTCGATGTTTGACTTGCCTGGCTAGGATTCGGTCTGAAGGGAGGGTCCCATCGGCCAAGTATGAGATATAAGGTGTGAGCCAGCAATTGAGTCGGTCCAAAGCTAGGATTTCTGTCTTCGGGACACTGGGATTTTCCAGAACCTCCAAGTACACTGATCCATCGAAAGAGCTTGCTTCAGTAATTGCCAATCTCGCTAGGGCATCCGCTATCGTATTGTCTGACCGATCTACCCCCTGACAACTGTGCGATGTGAAGTACATAAGCTTATCCTTTACCTCGGCCAGATATTTGGTCATCTTGCCCCGAAGCCAGATTACTTAGATAACTGTTTGACCACCAGCTGTGAATCACTGTAGATGATCAACCTCTGTACCTCTAGGCTTCGGGCCAATCGTATCCCCGCTAAGATGGCCTCATACTCTGCTTCGTTGTTTGTGGCCTTGAAACCAAACCGAATAGCTTGCTGCACCTTGAACCCTTTAGGACTTGTCAGGATGACCCCTGCTCCGCTAACCTCCAAAGTTGACGATCCATCCACGTATAAAGTCCATGAGGTCTGACCTGGTTGTGCTTCGGCCACTATATTCATCTCTGACTCTGTGAAAGAGCACTCTACCACAAAATCTGCCAATGCCTGCCCTTTGATTGCCGTTCGGGGATGATACTCTATAGCAAACTGTGTTAGTTCCATCGCTCATGCGGCCAACCGACCTGACATCTCGGGTTTGTGCAAAATCTTCTTCAAAGGCTGATTCGTGTAGACCATTATCATCCGTCCCTGGAAATAGTGCCTGAGTTTCCTGCTAGCAATTATGAGGGCGTAGGCAAACTTTTCAAGGTTCGGGTATCTCGTTTCTGCGTCCCGGAGAACATGGCTGACATAGTACAATCGAATCGCTACTCCTCCTTATCCTCACCGATTATCGCCCCTCTCATCATTCGGGCTTGGAGCTAAGTATAAGTATAAAGGTTCTGAGGGAATCGATTTTATTAATAATGGTGCCGAACCCAAATACCTCTTGATCTCTTGGAACGCGTCTTCGCATTCCGAAGTCCACTAGAAACTCTTGTCATTTTTCCGACCCTTGAGAATGTTGAAAAAGGGTAGACATCTTTCAGCTGACCTTGACATGAATCTCCGAAGGGCAGCAATTTGGCCCGTCAACTTCTGGACATCTTTGTATGTCTTTGGAGATTTCATGTCTAAGATCGCCGAGATTTTTCCTGGATTGGCTTTGATTCCCTCTTCTCGACCGGATATCCCGAAATTTCCACAACCCAATCCGGCGGTGCATTTGGTCTGTTCACCTCACCATGTTTTCACCGTTTGAGAAGCGGTCTCGCTAAATCCTCCAGATGATTCCGGATGACATCTCTTGACGATCATATCGTCCACGTACACTTCCATACTCCCCCAATTGCTTTCCTCGAATCTGAAGTTCATCATCCGTTGGTAGGTCGCCTCTCGCGTTCAGCGATCCAAAGGTCATCTTCTTACGATACGCTGTATATAGCCCGATGAGTGATGAAGCTAGTCTTGGGATATCCTCTTTATGCATCGAGATTTGGTGATATCCCGAGAAAGCGTCCATAAAACTTAACATTCCATACCACAAAATGGCATCAATCAATTTGGTCTATGTTGGGTAAGGGATAAAGTCTTTAGGGCATGCCTTATTTAGGTCCGTAGTCATGCACATCCTCCACTTCCCATTTTGCTTCTCGAACCAATACCACATTCGCCACCATTCGGGATAGTCGATTTGAAGATGAACCACCGCTTTCTAACAATTTAGTGACCTTTTTCGTCTATAATCCTCTCTGTCTTTCAAGGGCAAAGATCCTTCTTTTCAGATCATTGGCTTCCTCTTCGGGTCGGTATGAAGCCTATGTAATGCTATTGATTCGCTTACTCCGGGCATGTTGCTAGGTTCCCAAGCGAAGATGTCGGCATATACCCAAAGTAATTCCACCAGGCCTGTGCACAGCTGCTCGGATAATCCCACCCCAATTTTGATCAGTTTGGCTGGATTCCCTGATATCAACTCAACATCTTCTATTTCTTCTGCCGGTAGAGCCATGGGTTTAAGATTTCCCTCGAATGAGCGGCTCTATCTCGATGGTCATCGTCTGCTTTTACCTTCTTGACCCCAGACCACAGAAGAAATCAAGGTATTCGATAACACCTTCTGCGATGTCGAGATCTCCTTTTACCTCCCCTATCCTCTCGGTGTTGGAAACTTGATTTTGAAGTGGGGTATAGACGTTCTTGTCTGCATAGATCTTGCTTAAAGTAGGCCTTCCCAAGATGGCGTTGTGGCCTAATCCACTTGTCATGCGACAAAATTTTTACCATGATTTACACTCACGAGGTAGGCATCAATCATTGGTAACTCTATCGTGTTCGACGATACATGAACCGGATTCGCCACTAAAGTCAGTATAATCTGACCTCTCCTCCCAATTCCATCTTCTTTCCTCCCAAATCCAACCTCTGGTATGATGATGTATAGTAGTATGTATAATGAGGACCTGTCCGTCGATCATCATTCTCTTCATGTCCACCGGCCCGACTTTGAGCCGTTATCATCGCGTGCCCGTCGTGCGATTCAATCTTTGTCGATAGGGTAGTCGTCATCAGAGAAGGAGATGGTCATGCCTGAATATGTCCTGTCCTTTCTGGGCGAGGAGCCGTAGTGACGATGACGGCTTGAGATGCCCACTCCTCTTCCTACCGATTACACGTCCTACCGACCCGCCCGATATCATATCAATAACTCCTCGGGCTTGTGGGTTCGGTTGCGGCTGTGCTTCTCGGGTGAGCTCTCTGGTTTCCTCTCGTGGGGCTTCCGACGCTTCCCTGCCGACCACGTACTGTACCAACTGCCCGCTCTGAACGTTTTTTTTTCTATTAAGTCTTTCAAGTTACTGCAATCTTTTGTCGTGTGACCCATTGCGGTGGTACACACAATACTTGTTCCGACCCCTTTTCCCCGACTTCAGGATCGTTTGGCATGGTTCAAAAAAGGGTTTACTTCGCATCTCCTCCAGTATCTTAGCCCGATCTGTATTGAGTGCAGTGTACACTTTGTTGATATTTTTGTTTGGGAAGGGTGGTCTTCCACCGCTTGACCCTCCCCCGTTGTAGTTCTTCTTACTGTAGCTATCCGTCCTCCCTTGACTGTCGGGTTTCTGATAACTCTGTTTGTCGCGATTTCTGGATTTCTCGTATAATTGGGATTGTGGCTTGAAATTCCCCATTGCCTCCTCGATCGCTATGTACCCCTCTGCCCTGTGGAAGGCTTCTGTTAGATCGGCCGGAGGGTTGATCACCAGGTCCTTCATCAGCTTCTTTGATTTTCCGATGTCTAGCCCCGTTGTGAAGAATCCCAAGGCTTGTGGCGAATTTAGCTCCGCCACCGACCCCAAAGCCTCTCGAAACCTCTTAACATACTGCCCCAAGCTCTCATCTAATCTCTTCCTAACCTGCATGAGGGATGCTGTGATCTTTCCCCATCTCTTATTACTTCCGAACCGTGCATGAAACTTTTCCCGAAGGTCCTTCCACGAAGTTATCGATCCCAACGCCAAGGTTCCCATCCATTCCCGGGCACTCTTCTTCAGGGTAGTAGCGAACATGTGGCACTTGACCGCATCAGAGTGGCCATAATAAGTCATCAACCTGTCATACCCATCGAATGGTCGTAAGGATCCCCAAGCCCGTCATAAGTCTCCATCGGGGGCATCTTTCTTTTGGGGTCCATTGTCTCTGATTAATTTCCGTGAGAAATGGTGACCTATATAGTAGAGGGCACTCCGGTCGGGCTCTTGACCAACAACGCAGCTTCTCCAATTCAGCTACCCTTCGAGCGAGGAGATCGGACTCTCCTTCATGAGGAGACGATCGGGGTCTGTCCCTCTCACGTTCGGAAATCTCGTCTCCCCTCCTCTGCCCAGACCGACTCGGGTGCTCTGATCGTCGTCCTGCTGATCGACTCCTCCTCCGCTTCGACCATCCCTCGAACGACTTCGGTATCTACTTCTCTCCCCATCAGCCTTTCCCCTTCGGGGTGACCGAGACCCATTCTGCCATTGCCCTCGCCTCTTAGAGGATGCCTCTTTCTTCCAAGCATGTTAATGCATCCAGTTCGAGCTCCTCCCTTCAAGACGTAGGGTCATCATGGCATCTTTGTTTTGTTTGCATCTTTTTCTCGCAGGATGAATTCTCTCTACGATCTCACCACCCTCAAGCACGACTCTTTTATCGCCTCAACGCTGTGTGAATTAACCGTCCATCCATCCGACTTTGGTTGGGGTTACTGGCTGGCTTTCATGGAAGAGCCTTCGTCGGGGGAGCCAGTAGGCTCCATCTGATCGTCTCTCGACTGGAACCTAGTCTCTCTTTCACCGAATTCTCTCACCTGAGGTGGTGCAGTGCGTCTTAGCCTTTTCGGTTAGCGCATCTACTCCACGCCGCCATAGTTTCTTTGTCGAAAAAGAATCGATTGTGATTATTTAAGACGCCTCTCATACTGGCCTTGATGTTAATGCCAAGTTTTCACGTAGCGTCGATCACATAATCCACGCTTTAGAACACCGCACGAGTAATGATCACACAGAAGCTTGACGGCATTGTGTCGGGGATAGCTCAGGTGTGAGAATGAAGTACAAGCCGCTACAAGGTTTAACAAGGGAGGATAAGTATTTAGTGCTCAAAAGTAGGTATTACCTCATAATGATAACTGGGCCTTATATTTATAAGACTCACCACCTTAGAATCTTTCTCCCAAATGGATTAGGACTCTTGGTGTATGGTAGTTACCATAACTTGGGTCTAACACAATCTCCTTAAAAGGTGCAAGTAGAGTCCAATCTCATCACCACCTTTGAGTTACCGCTTAAGCATATGAATAGTATGCTGACTCTGCAGACGCAGGAGAATCCTTGTCTTGAGCCCAAACGATCCTATAACCTAGTCCTGGCTTTACCCCAAAGGACTCGAGACCAACCCGAAACATCACAAGACTGGTTCACTCAGGTCAGGGAGAGGCTCGAGATCTGCGATCCTAACACCTCCAACATCTTCATGGGCTTTCACTTACATGGTCTCTCAAAGCCCTTCGATATTAAGCCTTCTACCCAAATGAGTGTTTCAGAAAAGCCCTCCGAGCATTAAATTTATAAAAAATTAGAATAAAAAAATATTTGACCACTAAAATTTTGATGAAACATTTACATGTTCATCAAATGGTGAAAACATATCGAGTTACTTCTATTTTATATTATTTAATATAATAAATTAATTAATTTACATTAATTTTAATTGTACTATTTATATTATAAAAATACGATGTATCGAATAAAATTGATGGGGAATGTATAACTCAGGCCACCAATATCACTTGATCATTATTCAACTACCATTAGGTGAGCTCCTCATGTATTAATTTATTCAAACTTAAATATTTATTTTTTATTTTTTATTTTTATTTTTATTATCATATGATATGCCTAACCTCAAGGATTATGACTAGACAATAAATGAACTTATTGTATGTAAATGTTATACTTATACATATGCATACTTTGATTTGCATTATAATAACCTTTATTTGGTTATTTTTATCTTCCTAAAAGAGTATACAAATTATGCCGTGTTGGACTTGCATTCCATTCTCCACCTAGAACTTAGCCTAATATGGATATATATTTTATTACTTACTACCTTAATACAACAAATTTTCAACCACCTTATGATCATGTTAGTGGTTCATGGTCCACAATTATTATGTCAAACTATATATGGTTAGTTTTTGGTCTACCTTTTCTAATTTCTTGAATTGTCACTTAAAATGGGACATAGAGGATATGTAATATCTTTTTGGTTCCTATACAATTTAATTTTTTAAAATTGATACAATTTGATTTGATTTTAGTATAAATAATTATAACTATTATTGTAAATTAATTTAAAAGATTCTAATAATTATTATATTTAAATAAATTTAATATTAAAATAAAATGTGAACAATTAAAATATATTTCTAATTTTAGGACTGAGAGAATAATAATAACATATATACATACATACATGTAATATGAAGCATAATTTAATTATATATAACATTGAGCAAGGATGAATGTTTTCTCACGACAAGTAATTAAAGCTCATATTCTTTTAAGCATATTAATATTATTATTATTAAAAAATAAAATTGTGCTCGTATTCATGTGATGATGTGATTAATTACGTTTACTTATGACTAATTCATTACTGTATTCACTTAATTAGTTGGTGTTAATTAAAGTTGATTAAGACTGGGATAAAAAAGATTGGTACCGACTAATAAGGATCGAAAAAATCTCTTCCTTTTAACAATGTGAAAAAATCAAGACAATGTAACGTGAGCCTTTGATTATGTCTTCCTGCCGCCACAAACCTACAAATTTACTTTCAAGACTAAGACAATATTAATGCTAGTTTTTCTTAGTATATTGATAATAATGTTAAAGTAAACAAGATTGACATTTTTAATTGTAATTATTTTAGTATTACTTGATACTTTAAACAATATTTATTATTTTTATAATATATTGTTTAATAAAATGACGGTCTTAATTTGTATGTATATGGATGCTGATATTTGTAATTGAACATTTTACGACTAAAAATTAAACTCCGTTTATGAAATTTAATTGACTTGTTGAACATTCTGAATTTGGGATCTACAAAACTTAGGACTATTGTAGGAAATTTGGTACTTCCGTACACGACAATGTGCATATTTGTTTAGAATATTTTATGTGTTTGGAGTGTTTAAATGCATAGAAACTTTTCCGATACTTAAATTAATATTGTCAAAATCAAAAACTGTTCATCATTCAGTCCACAAGTCGGGTTTTATAGTTAAAATATTTCTTTATCAAAATATAACAAAATCTCTATAATCACGATAACAAACACAATAATTATGTCGTAATTAATTACGTAATAACAGAAAAGATGTATTTACTAATAATACAATACTACAATAAAAGAACGAAAAACATAGTTAAAACTAAGAATGCCCGAAGTCAAACCCGAAGAGAACTCCTGAAGGGATTCGATCCCGAACTACTAAAGAGATTTCTGAAGCCAAACTCTTGAAGTCAATTGTGTCGAACTCCCAACCCCGAAGACATCAATGTTCGTCATCCTTGCACCAATCCACTAACTCATGGTATTCCAGTGTCATCATTGTACTATCCAACAACTCAGCATCATTGGATTCAGATCCTCTTGCATCAGTCACTCTTGGTTGGAAAGAACTTGTCCTCGAGTTCACATCGTTGTCATCGGACTCCACAAAACAAAGACTCAATGTTTCACATTGAAAACGTCCAAAGTCCGCATATGACTAGGGATGCACAACCTTTAGGTATTATCATTGATTTTCTGCAGAATCTCATATGACCCAATCTTCCGATCCTTAAGCTTAAATCAACAGGAAATCGGTCACGAGTTAATATTGCACAAACAAAATCACCAACATCGACCAGTACGACGACTGTCAACCTGATCCTTATACGTGGCATTGCTCTCATGAATAGAGTGTTGCACCTAGTCATGGATACCCCGAAGATATTCTACCATCTCGTCCGCTGCAGGGTTCACACGGCCAACCCGTGGAATATGAGCTAAGTCTAGGACCCCGGATGGATTCTGACCACAGAAAATCTCAAAAGGACTCATACCGGTGGTTCTGTTCTTTGACCTGTTGTACACAAATTCTGCTTGGGGTAGCGCCAAATCCCACTGCTTTGGTTTAGTACCAACCAAACACCTTAAGAGGTTACCAAAACTTCGGTTCACCACTTCGGTCTGACCATCCATTTGGGGTGGTATACACTGCTAAAATTCATTTACGTTCCGAGCTTTTCCCATAAACTTTTCTAGAAATGACTTCTGAACTTAGTGTTATGATTAGAAGTGATTGATCTCGGAACACTATGTAAACACACAATCTCTCGAAAATAGAGATGGATGATCCGGTTAGCATTTATTGTTTTCCTACAAGCTACAAAATGGGCCATCTTGGAAAATCGGTTAACCACAACCAAAATAGAATCCATCGCTCGTTTGGTACGGGGTAAACCCAACACAAAGTCCATGCTGACATTAAACTAGGGGATTCAGGAACGGGCAAAGGCATGTATAATCTTACATTAGTGAGAATGCCTTATGACCGTTAAAACGCATTACAACGCCGCACATAATGAGCCACATCACTGGGTATCTTGGGCCAATAGTAATTAGTCGAAATTAGGGCCAACGTCTTATCTTGCCAGAAGTGACATTCATTGTGAAGTTAACGTATGATCCATTGACTGAGTGAACAATCTGGAATACACAACTACATACCACGAAACAAGTATTCATTATGCAGAATAAAATCATGACGCCAACCTTTACTTACCTCCTTAATTATCTTTCCGAATAAAGGGTCCTCGACATACATCTAAGTGAAAGTTGTAAAGTATACGACTCGATTACTAATGGTGGTAATGAGCATCGTACGTCGGCTTAGAGCACCGACAACACGAGTTAGACTTCCTACTTGGAGCCTCAACATAAAAGTGAATTCTTGCAGGTACGCCACCCATTTGGCAAGTCTCCGGCTCAACTTGTGTTGGTTATTGATGTATTTCAGGGCTTCATGATGAGTAACAAGAATGAAGTCTAATTGAATCCTCTTCTCTTTGATGTTATGGAGTATATATTCTTTCGTCCGTCATGAACAACACTATGGTCTAATTGTCAAGGTCTGCCTAATAACACATGACACGCATTCATAGACACCACATCACACCAAACACTATCAAAATATTTCTAACTTATTGAAAAAGAAAATAAATATTTTATGTCCACAGTCACCCTATTGCTCTTATTCAGCTACGACAATTTATATGGCTTGGGATGATGATCCGTTTTCAATTGTAATTTTTGGACCACCTTTTTAGAGACTACATTTTCACAACTGCAACTATCAATGATCAACTTGTAAACTTTATCAGCCACTGTACAAGTCGTATGGAAAATATTAATTATTAACCAATCATCCACTAAATCGCCTTTAAGAGTCAGTAAACTCTTGCGAATGACTAAATTCTCATATTCATCTCTATAAAGCACATATTTATCTTCATGTTCGTCATACACAGGTGTTCCAGCCTCCTCCACTTCTTCTTCCACGTCTTCTCCAATAAGGAGGTTTTGCCCTTCTGATCACTCGTAGACTTCCTACAGTCAGTCGCTTTGTGACGCCCCCAAAATAGGTCCATTCCATCCAACCCATTCTGAGTTGTCAATATATGGTACAGAAACAACTACAACTTTATTATTACAACAGTAAAACTGTGAGTTTGAATACAAATATTATCTTCTAGACAATATTTATACTCAAATAAATCCCCATCATAATTATTGATACATTATTTTACAAAAATGGTGAGGACTACTAAACAACCCTCTCTAGAACCTTCATTCCACACCCCGACTAAGTACTTCGCTACATTCTCGCCTCCCGAGAAGAAAATGGAACAAAAGGAAAAGGGTGAGCTCAACTAGCCCAATAAAGAATATTATGACTAAGATAATATACAACAAATTATCGTTAGTCTTCAATGAAAAAAATCTGAGAGAATACATTAAACAACAAGTTTTATATCAATATTCGCAGCGGAAAATAATAATTCATAAGAGTTACGTAGAGGATGAAATCTACTAATATCTATGAATTTAACGAAATCCATCATCATTATTTTTATCCTCAAACATCAATCAATGCACATCTTGAATCATATACTCATCCTTGCACTACAGTGCCAAGGATATTCATCTGTTAGTCATGTTCATCTCAACACTGCTCATCTTTGCACTACTTTTACCAAAGATATTCATCATAAAATCATTAATCTTTTGCCTTTCTGTGCCAAAGATATTCAATTATATCATCATTTAGGACCGAGGATGATGAAAAATATTTTAAAGGAAACGAATTCAAAGAAACAAAAGAATAAGTATTAAGGATTCAGTATTTAATTTATTCCATGTCCAAAATACCTCATAAATAATCATAGTGGAGTAAAATTCAAGAATGATCAAAAAACATGGATACAATCAAGGCTAGTATCCATAGTAGATATTTTGACAAAAAGAAGAAATTTTATTTTTCTATTGAATAAGTGTCGATTCGTGAATAATAGTCAGATATCGTGAATAAGAACTCCGACACCAAAAGATAGAAATTTCACAAAAACATCTTCACGCTTAATGAATAAGACTCGTGAATAAGAACTCGTGAATAGTAACTCATGAATAAGAACTCGTGAATAAGAACCCGACATGAAAAAAATTCCAAATTTGATAAAAATTTTCAACCAATATTTCTAAGATAATGATATTGAAGAAATAATATCATTTTCAAATAAAATAACATCCCTTACCTCGAAAAGACAAGACTTAATAAACACCTGATATAAAGTTATAACTTGAACTTGCACCAGATATAGCGATACTCAAAGTATACTCAAAATACTCACAAGAATACGCTCGATAATATAGAGAGAAAACTTGATTTACGGTGTGATTTTCAATTCTAACCTAAGCACCTTATTTATAGGAAAATGCTTAGAACACCAAAGTAGAAAATTTAATAAATTAATATTATTTATTTTCCACATCTTCCTACGCATCCATAAATCTAAACTCAAATGCATCCTAACACATGTTAAATGAGTCCCAAAAATGTAAAAACGTTTTTCTTATTAAAATAATTAGAACTTCAAAATTAATTATTTCGAGCTTGAACTTCAATAATTCACAATAAATAGCCCTTTTGCCGTAAAATTCAATCTCCTAATTTTTTATAGAAAATTCAATTCTCTACAACTTTGCAGAAAGAAAGTTTTTCCAAATTCCAAATGTAAATTGACCAAAATTCACAAACGGGCGATTTTACAAGCTATAATCAAAATTTTGGTCAATAATGTGTCCCACCAACACACAAAATATGTGTTAAACATTTAATGCCACAAAATACTCTTCCTCCTCATATACTTATATATCCCACATTCATTATAAAAATATCACCGTTAATATATTATTAAAATAATATATTTAAATGAATTATTTTATCAGAAAAAGATAAAATATTAATTTTCAACAATTGTCACATAAAAATTTTCTCCATCTATATCCACATAAAATTAATATTTTTCTCATCATATAAATTAATAATTAATTATTCACAAATAATATTACTGAATTACAATCTCGGCAACCTGTGCCGCTCCTCAGAAAGAAGGGCTTTCCAATAAAGATTTCTCTTTCTTGCGTAGCAATTAGGTGACCAAACCTCTCCTTAGATGTAACTTTCTAGACATTGCCAATAATATTTTCTAATAATATTATTCGGATAATATGAATTATTGCTTCGATAATGGAAAATCTTGTAATGACAATTTATTGAAACAACGATAATATAAAATATCAATGCAAAGTGATTATTGAATCAATAAAATAAAATCTTGAATAGTAATTCTCATCGTAACAATTATTGAGTAGTGCCTTCTTACGTAAGAATCAATAATTGGTGCAATACCACGTGTCTTCTTGTGTGTTAACCACCGAGTATTTTAACAAGATAATCTGTGAATAACTACGCCTGTTATTTTTAAACAACTTATATTTGTCGTTTTCTTCATCCAATCGCTTTACATTATGGGGCCCACAAAAGATCGCTGCGACGTCGTATTTAATATTCCCCACAAGCGATACGAATATTCCACGACCAAAACGAATATTCTCAAACAACAATGAATATTTTATAACCACTGCTTTATTTTGAAATATTTGCGTATTTTACCCATAACTATCCACATTAATCAAATCAACCCTTACTATTTCAAAATAATAAATAGAGAAAATTGAATTTCATTAATAATAAGTTGGGGTCTTACACGCTTTGTGTCCCTGTTCACCACATCTGAAACATCTAATATTAGGGTTTGTGATACTCTGTGGTTGTTGTTGAGTAAGACGAGATTCCAGAGGGTTTGTTGGTCTACTGCTTTGATTGTTTCTTATCATCAGTCTTCAATTATGTTGTTATACACCACGTGCACGTTAGTATGCTTCAAAAACAGTATGTAACAAATGAAAACTAAGAACATCCAGGAAGGGTTGTCATAATCCCCCTAAATACTGCACCACCAACTATTGTTCAGTTTTAGTTAGATCATTACGGACTATCAATTAACAGAACTTCTCTGTGTAGTCATAAATTGATTTTGTGTCTTGCCTCAATAGGTGTAATCGCTTAACAAGAATTAAGTGTAGCTAAAAGAAAAAAAGTGTCCTTGCATATTTTTTTTCATCTTTTCTCAATCCTTGATTTTGGCCTTGCCCTGCCTTTTTCTCATGATTGCCTCAACTGCGCCGACCACACAAATGCTTTGCCCTTGAGTTTGATGGCAATCTGTATCACTTTGGCGCTTTCTGGAACTTCTTTATATTCAAAAAGTTGTTCTACTTCATTCATTCAATCGATGAATCCTTTGGCATGTAACGTGCCAAAAAACTCGGGTAGTTCCACTTTGAAATCGATCGAGATCTCAACGACGATCCATTTGTCCACAACGCTCCCAAAATTGATTCTGATTGTGATACAAATTTTCAAAATTAAACTAGAATCAAAATCGTAATCTTCCATTCCACGATTACCGAAATCATGAGTTGTTAGACGTTGGGTTAACTCTGCAACTTGCCTCTATATATTCTCAATCATCACATCCTAAACGTTACCATCACGGTGCATAACTTCCTTGTTTAGAACATGTCCACGACCATCAATCATTGAAACTGATGATATCTCACCCTAGGAAGACACTGAAGCTCTAATATATACTAACTGACGTTGGGCAGAATATCGATTATTCTTCGGATTAATTTAGTAGAAAATTCATAGGCAAAGAAACAAGAATTACCCAAAACACAAAGAAACTTCTCTGATACTTAAATTAATATTATCAAAATTAAAAATTGTCTATCATTCAGCCCACAAGTCGGGCTTTTTAGACGCATCAAATATTACCGTCGCAAACATTGAAACATTAGCAACGGAAGAAACCCATTTATGGAGTTGGGATTGAGTAACAGAAATTATGATAAGATATTTTATTACTTCAGATGAATTGTTTTTTGAATTTTATAAATTGATTATCAATTTTGAGTGCAATTTGTACATGGATTTCAATTATATTTAAAATTACTTCCCTTTTTTTTCTTTTTAAAAATAAAAAAGTAAATAAAAGATAAACGTGGTAAGAACATTGATTTTTTTTGTAAAAAGATGAGATATATGATTACATGGCTTATCTGTTATGTACTCTCTCCATTCTTTTTTATTTATTTTTTAGAGAGTAATTTATTTTTTATTTGTTATTTTATAAATTTTAAAAAATATTAATGACTTAATTTAAATGTTAATTTATTTCTCTTTCATATTTTTCAATGAATTTAAAAAAATTAATATTTTATCATCATTTTGGTCAATCAATTAAAATATTAATTTATTTCTTAATATTTATATTTTCTCTTAAAACATCAATTAAAAAAATATGGAACGAAAAGTAAATAAATTTGGTGGTGTTTGATTGCAATTTAATGCATCTTAATAACCCACATATTTATATTAAGAGATTTTAATATAAATATAAATTATTTAAAATACCTTTTAATACAAAGATATAGATTATTAAGATATATTCAAATATTTGTTAAGATTCATTATATTAAAATACAATCAAATAACATTAACATTGTGTTAGCCCGGTTTCCGTTTATAGACTTTATGTGGCAAAAGGTATTTAATTATCTATATGCAATAAAAGCTTCCATTACTTAATCGAGTCACATATATTATACATATTCATGCGTTAAACATTATTCATTAAGTGTGAATTTAGACAAACACCTTAAAGATTGTCTTTATATACTTTTAGAAAAGACGAGAGTGGTATATATATATAGTAATTAAGAAAAATATAATGATGTCAAAAAACAAACTGAGCACTTGTTTGATTTCAATTTATTCTTCTTAAGTTTAGTATATATTATATCCTTATAGTTAAACAATGTAATATAAACTTTAAAGAATTCTATGTAAATTATTCTCGGGGGAGGACTAGGAGTGGCTTTCATAACCCTATGTATATATGTACATTAATTATTTTTGCTTGCCACAAGTAAGAAATGCGGTCAAGAGAAATGTTTAAAACGTCACATCTTAGTTAAATTTAAATAATTTTAATGTATAAAATATGTATAAGATAATTGTTTAAATTTTAAATAATAAAATTCTCATAATAATTGACAATGTTAAATTATATTACGTAAGAAATTATTTATACAAATATTTTATAAAAATAAATACATTAAATATAGTTGACAATGTAAAACATTAAATATGTATGAATAATTTCTTAAGTAATAAAATTTGTATTTATTTTTTATAAAATATTTGTCCAATTTTTATGTCTAATTTTTTTAAAAATTCAATTAATAAAGTTAATGATTACCCACTGATCACATAAGTAGGCAATTAACGAACTAGCTAGTACCAAAGTAATCACGGATGCACTATTGAAGAATAATTCATGTGGCCCATTTTACGATTAGCATTAGAGAACAATTAGTGCAATTACAGTTGTGGGGGTTGAATTAAAAAGGTACACGTCGCATGCCAAAAATAAGCCTTGCTTCCTGCACTCCAACCTCAACAAGAGAAAATTCAAAACAAATCATTATTATCATGTTATACGTATACTACTCCCTTAATTTGTCCTGATAAAACTAGTAATACTAGCAGTTCAAATCATCATTTAATTTAATTTAATTTATATTAGTAGTATTTTATTTGGTGCAATTCAAATCTTCAAGTCACCCTATCCAATCAAAAGCTTAAACTAATAATATAAATGGTTGGTCGCTGCCTCGTTTTTCGTTGCAGGTGTTTTCTTTCTTTTAAAATTCCAACAGGAGTCGTGTGTTAAAGAGAGAACCATATCTATCTTTGTCGATATATATAAATATAAATTCATTATAATATATATATGTAATTTGTTTTTTATTACCCATATGTATGAGTATGAATGACCGACTGAATTAATGAGCTGGTTAGATGGTTGATTAATTTAATCATTTTCCAGAAAAAGTGGGTTCTCAATCTTTTGACTAATGATATGTTTATTCCAAGTTAATCGTATTAAATAAATTTAAGATATATATATATATATATATATATATATATATATATATATATATGTTACTTGTTGTTTTTTTTTTTTAAAAAAAGAAGATAGAAAGAAACATGTTGACAAACAAGCTGGTTACGACTTGCAACGCTTATAATATGTTGATAATTTCAAAACAATAATTATACTGACAGAGTAATATGTGTCACTAAAAATTTGAAATATAACTTAAATAAGTGTGAAAATATTGTTAATATATTTACTTTGATGACATAAATATCACTTTATCATTATGAATGGTCGTACTTTATCATTTATAACATGGTTAAGAAAGTAACAAATATATATCCAAAATAGTTTCAAATATTTGGAAGGTAGAAGAAGTAAAACCTACCACTTTGATCATATATAAACTAATTAATAAAAAAAAATATACTCCTACTTGAGAAGAAATTATAAAGTAGAACTATATATACATATATATATATATATATATATATATATATTAAATTGAATTGAATTGGATATATATATTGTGTTGTGTCGGGGGTACGGTGGTGTTTGTAAAAAAGTAAAGGGAGGTGAGGCAAATGACAAATTCTGTTTTGGATATATAAGATTTCTGATGCATGCATGAATCTGCCTTTTGGTTTCTTGGTCTGATTTTTTTTCTGAAAAAAATATAAGAGCCGAATTATACGACTGGCCGGGGAAAGTTCTCACTCACATGCCACTGCTTTATGAATATGATTTGATATGTGAAAAAAAAGGTCTCATTTTTCTAATAAATTACAGGATGTGGATATATTTAATTTATTTATTGTAAATATATTATATATATTCCTCGCACTCAATTAGACAAACATATATGCCAAAACACAAAAATTCTTTCCAAAACTAGTGTAACATAATATCTTAATTAATTACCAATATATGTATATTCGTAATTCAGTCACATGAACTCAAAGATAAGACCATCTCAAACAAATCATACCATGTCACTTCCACACAAATCTACTTCAATTACATAAGGGAATTGATACTTCCATGCACCACAACATTCTTCGCATGTAATTCTCACTTTTTAATTATAATTTGGTTAAAAAATAGGTCACACATACATAAATATTTTTTGAAATTTCCGCAAATTTTTTTGATATTTTCAAATGTGGAACCTATTTTTTAACAAAATGTGATCCCCACATGCAAAAATATCAAAAAAAATATTATGAAAGTATCGCTTCCCATACATATTATAATATTTCAAATACACAGTTATATTTTATATATATATATATAGAAGCCTATTATGTCCTTATGGGTTCTTGTGAGAAGCTGTCTAACAACCCCTTTGTTGATAAACTTATTGGAAGGTTGAAATTGAAATATAAATATCTAAATAATTTGTCAAGCTTTTATTTTAATATGAGGACCCCACATAGTCAACATGTTGTCAGTTTGTTGAAATAAAATAAATTTTTAATATTAAATAATGCCCGACTCCAAGACAAATTGACTTCATTGTGTTTTTTTTTTTTTTTAAGCATTTCCCATTAATAGTCATGACTCAACACATTAGTAAACTTAAAAAATATAAAATACTCCCTACGCTATGTTATTACTACCGATAATAAAAAAAATAAAATAAAAATAAAAATCCAAACCTAAGACAACCTCTTTCTATTGGAATAAAAAGCTTATATCCTATTTGTGGCACAAGTTCTTTATTTGCTATTCTTTATAAAATATTTGTTATTTTTATAACTCTTTCATTTAATAACAAATAAAGAATTATAATTCAAATAAAAATAATATCCTATTTTATAAAAAATAGCAAATAAAGAATTATAAAATAACAAATATTTGCTATTTTTATATAAAGAATTATAGAAATATTTTTATAACCTATTATAAAATAAAAAATAAAGAATATTATATATTTTAATAACTCTTTCATTTAATACAAATAAAGAATTATAAAAATAACAAATATCCTATTATATATTCTTTCATTTAATTCTTTATTTGTATTAGAAGGACTCAGTAGCATTTGTATCCTATTAGTAGCTCCAATTTATTCAGTATATCCTATTTATTTGTATATCCTATTATAAAATAACAAATAAAGAATATAAAATATTTTTATAATTCTTTATTTGCTATTTTTATAAAAATATTTTATATTCTTTATTTGTTATTTTATAATAGGATATAAAATAGGATATAATTTTATAATTCTTTATATAACAAATATATTAATTTCTTCCCACTTTAATTTGTTATAAAAATATATTCTTTATAAAAATAGCAAATAAAGAATTATAAAAATATATTTTTATAAATAGGATATTATTTTTATTTGAATTATAATTCTTTATTTGTTATTAAATGAAAGAGTTATAAAAATAACAAATATTTTATAAAGAATAGCAAATAAAGAACTTGTGCCACAAATATGATATAAGCTTTTTATTCCAAGTTTAAGAGGTTGTGCTTGCTTGATTTTTTATTTTATTTTTATTTTTTATTATCACCGTAAGAGTCAGAATACAATACTTAGTATTTTATATTTTTTAAATTTACGAATGTGTTGAGTCATGACTATTAATGGGGAAATGCTTTAAAATAAAATAAAAAGGCACAAATTTATAACAAGTCGCTACTTGGCCAAAGTATTATTTAATATTAAAATTCATTTTATTTCAACAAACCGACAACATGTTGACTATGGGGTCCCTCATATTAAAATAAAAGCCTAAGATGTAAAGTTGTACTTTTACCAGTATATTTATGCTTCAATCTCAAATTTCCAATAAGTTTTTAAGTTTTATCAATATAAAAGATATTGTTTATTACAGCCTATATATATATATATATATATATATATATATATATATATATATATATTTTAAAGGCTGAAGCGCAATACAAATATTTCAAATTTCTTTTACAGCTTATAGTTAAAAATTAACTATTGTGAATTATCAATGATCATACATTAAAGCTTCTATTCAAACAATGGAAAAAAAAAACTTGGAATTTTTTTATTTTCACCGTAGTCGAAAATATGATCGAAGTTGTGTACTTGCCACTAGAAACGTGACAGTACATTTTGAAACCAAGTTTTAATCCCTGAAATCAAGTTTAATATTTTAGATGTTCTGAATAATCTATTTTTCGTTAACAATTGTAATGTTGACATCAAGATGACAAATGCTGACGTGATTTCTAAATCCATGTTTTCTTTTAAAATAAAAAATTAATTCCTATCTGTACATTCATTTAAAACCCTCCCCACCCCCCACCCCCACCCCCCAAAAAAAAAAATGTATTTCTAAATTCTTACGTATGAACTGGAGATTATTGGTAGTTTAATTACATAATCTTTTTCTTATTCTCTCACTATTTTAATGGCTTCTGGAAGAATAAAAGCACTTATTTATTGAGAAAGATTAATGAGAAGGAACCAAGTGCAGTAAGAAGTATAAACTTGGTTTCTTTAAAGCTGACATGAAACATGCTTCCATGCCTTGAATTAACACATTATACTTAATTTACTATTAATACTATATGATTAAAGATTTATTATTAATTAATTATAAATATTCAACACTTGCTGCTTATGGGCTTATTATAGCTGTAGGATGTGTGCGGGTACGTCTTGCACAGTAGTTTCACCGTTGCTTAATTAGTTATTAGATGAATTAATTAAAGATGCGTCACCAGTGACTTCATTTAATTAATTTGTGGAATTTGTTTGAAAATCCAGGCATTGCTTGTAATTCTTTTTAGTTATATAGTGTTTAATTAAGTCCTTTCTCAAATCCCAGTCTCAATATTCGTAAGTATCCTCCGAATTTATCGCGATAAATTTATGCTGAATTATAATTATAAATTTATGAATACATGAGATTGATTGAAATTATAAGAGGTTCTACTTATTAAACATCTTTTCAAAAAAGTTACCATTAATATTTATCATGTATCGACAATCAAAAAGTCGATTAAATATAATATATACTGTTGGTTTTAGATAATATATAAAATTAAGAAAATGATTGTATAAAGATCAAATATAATATCAATTGTAATATTACCTCAAATTTATAATTACCATATTTATCTCATACTCTATCTCATCTGTAACATTTTCCCATGTGGAGTCATTTTGAAAAAATTATAGTTAATTCTCCTAAATTATATAAAATAAAAAATAAATAAAATCATCTAAAACGATATGATATATATTAAAGGACGGAGGGAGTATCATTTTTCCTCCTGAAATATTCGAGCATTCCCTTCGAAATAAGATAGCATGATTTAAGTCTCATTAATTGTAAAATGTAGTAAAAACGATGGACAGCAATTTTCTTTAATACAAAATTGATATTTTCCTATAAATATCCTATATTTTTCACAAAATTCATATGAAAAATGCCTTGTAAAAAAATATTACAATTATTATAATACCAGTTTTCTTTTCTTTACTTTACTAGGTGGCGCCCTAACGTCAATAGAATTAATTTCTGGTTAACATAAATGCATGGCTACTAAAGATTTATACCCACAAAATTAAAAAACTCCCCCTCCGTCCAGACCAGAGCTAGCTGTTGGAATGCAGACTGCCTACCTAATAATCCACACGTGTGTGTACCTAACCAAACTAACCAACTTTCCCTAAGAAAGTCACGTGAACATATATATATATATATATATATATGACTAATTAATTGGATATATATATATATATATATATATATATTGACTACTTAATTGGACCACCTACAATCTTGGAATAGTATCAGGCTCAGCCACCTTTACCATAATCTTAATTTGATTTCAACGGGCTTTAAATTTCATTTTCTAGTACACGAATCTGAAAATAAATCTACTCATTTCTTTGCTTTTTCTTTTCTGAATTGATCATTTTCGTGTTAATCATATATTCAGTTAGCGACTCATAATCTGAGTTGGGATCAATATCTTTTTTACGTATGAAAAACAATGGGTTAAATTTTCTGCTTAGAGTCAACAAAATGAAATTTCTTGTCTATAACTCCAGAACTGATGATTTCCTCCCAAGTGTTGGAGTGCCTTTTCGAAAGGAATTGACTTGATGATGTAATAATTTATAGCTAATTGATTAATCCAGAGTCAACACGCATGGTCAAATTCTTTTTTTGAGTATGAAATTTCTTGTTTGTAACTCAAGAACAGATGATTTTCTCCAAGTGTTGGAATGCCCTTTCGAAATATGGGTTAAGTCATTTTTTATTTACATAAATTTTGATGAAACTACAAGAGTCTCCTTATATCAAAATTAAAGTATCAACACAAGAATATTAAAAGAAATATACTTCATAAAGTAGGAACAATAATTTCACAAGAAAGAACTAATCTAACAACGCAATTAACTAGGGACAAATAAGTTTGTATAGCAATGAAATTTAGAATAATAAATATAAAGAGAGTAGTTTTATGTGGAGGGCATATATAAATAAATCCCCACCATCCGACCAACACAAGCCGTGACTGTATTAATGCACATCATCTTTTGGTCGATTGTTACATGTTCTAAAGTAGTCAACTCTTATCTTTGACCATCCACATGTAGAGCAAATCAAGCCTTCTTTAATTACATAAATCTCTGACGGGTGGGCGGGTCAATATGATTTTCTTAATTAGAGATATTTTGCACCTTTTATTTCAGATAATTATGAAAAAAAGAAAAAGAAACGGAGGCTTTTATATTCAATTATTAGCGTTTACGATCCTTATATATTTAATAGTTTCGATTTCAAACGCACTTTGTCAATTTTTTGTTGGGTTCACGTTTTTTTGTTTCTTTTACGTTTTGAGTTAAATAATTATTTTTAAAATAAATTAATTTTTAGAATAATTAATTTTTAAGTGCGTTTATTTAGTAACTCCAGGACCCACTGTCTAGACTGCATTTTAAGAGTTTGAACACCACGTACCCATTTCAACCAAAAGTACAACCTTGTGTAACATAGACATTACATACTTTGTTGGAAAGTTAATCTCATTTTTTGAGGAGTCTATACAGTGAGTGATAGTGGGAGTTCCTTTCACCAAAAACTATAATAATTTACGCGTGGAAAAAAGAAAAACACCGAAATCTTAAATATTACTTGGTCTAGGAAGGAAACAGATGGATGTAATGAAATTCAAACGAAGGCTACTCCTTTCTATCTTTTAAAAAGTATATATTTTGGGGCATGTCTAATTTTTCAGACTTGGTTAATTCCATAATACAACTTCAAAGAAAAGGAAACAACTTATAACCACTTGAATAGGAAAACAAAAAAGGTTACTTAACAAGACTTCAAGAACTTTAATTTCATTTTACTCAAATAGCAAACCATATAATCCATTTTACCCAAGTTAAATATCAATCTCGGAACCTGAACGACACCATTCTCGGATCTGGTCAAAGTAGTATGGCCAATACCATAACCAAATGAGTTTCAATTTTAACAATGGAAATAGCACCCGTCCTCTAAAAGTAAATTACATGTTATGATTTACACTGTTTATTATCCAATGTTTGGCCTTTGCCACAGTAATCGGGTAAATGAGTCGAGAATACAATATAACCAACAAAAAGGAAAAATGAATCAAACCAAGTTCAAAGAGCAAAATAAATAAAACATTAAAAGTTATATAGAAAGAACACAATAAACTACCAGACTATGAAAATTGACTATTGAACAACATTTCCATTATTATCCCTTGCAACTTATTGCTGCCTGGGAAGAAGTGCAGGTAAAATACATCTACCCGCGATAACCAGGCGGTGGCGGCCTTCTACTCGTTCCCCTATCTAGTGCTGAGAATGTGTTCCCAAACTGTTGAGGACGACCATAGTCTCTGCTTGGGTTTGGATTTGCCTGGGGTGGCCGGCCACCACCACTGCTCTGGTGATGATAGTTGGTAGCACCATATGATTGAAAGCTTCCACGGTTATTGTATCCCCCCTGCTGATAAAATTGAGCACCAACTGGGATCGGGGGTGTTTGGGCCACATGATGAGGGCCGCGTGGTTGATATACATATCCATTTTGATGCAATCCTGGTGCATAGTGTCCATGAGTAAGATAGTCCCTACTCTGATCAGCGGGAAGCTCGCTCCTTTCCAATGGTGGGTGATACCTACTCTGAGGATTACGTGTGGCTGATGGCGCATATGGTTGACCATAACTATGGTCAAACCGATTCTGTACAGGAACAGGATTGGGTAGGTTGTGGTGACCTTCAGAGCTATGAGCAAGATGAGCTGCATTAGGAGGTGCCATTCTGTACTGTTCCCGACCCTGGTGTCTATTATTCTGGTAGGAAGGATATGGAGGGCCACGTGAAGCAGCATATGACGGAGGCTGGGCATATTGATCTCCATAACCATTCCTTTCTGTCTTTACCTGTAAACTATTAGCTACAAGTCGGTGCAGCATCACCGAGATGCGGGCCAGAAATGCTTCCTTGGGAGTTGTGTCTGAAAGGAGGACCATATACCACAACAATTACTTGGGAGACTAGAAAACATAACCCAGTAAACTGACCAGTAGATATTACCAAAAGTTTTGAGTATACCTTCTATTTTCCCAGGCTTCCTCCCCAGAATCTTCGTGCCATAAAACAGGCTCTGGTGTTAGATCCCCGACCGTGACAGTCTGTAAGAAGATAAGCATATATTATTGATGAGGAACTGCCAGGCACCAAATTTACATTCCAAATAAAAACAGGCATGCCTCAAATCGCCAGATACAACTCATTTAAGAAAAGCAAAAAAGAAAAATAAACAGGCAACAATTTACGGTCAAAGGAGAAAGATGATTTTAAAAAATAAATATGTGCTGCAGCGTATCCTGAATATTATGGTGAACACTGCAAATTTACCTACATAAATGGCAAAGCTCTAATGTAAGCATATGTACTCGAAATATAGATATACTGGGAAAGCATATGTTTATATATATGCTTTTAAGTATTTGGCAGGGAAGTAAAAAAATTCAGTGTCTACAAGGCAAACTTCACACTACAAGAATCTATATTATGGCAAGCTCTAAATGTAAGCATGTGTATCAAAATAGGTCCAGGTACCTGTTTAGGAAAGCATGTGGTTTATGTAGGCTATGTATCTGCCAGGCATGGGAGGATGCACACTATGGCAGTGGGAACAAGTTCCCACTCTTGATTTTTGAAATTTTTTTGTTAGTATAGGGGGTATTTAAGTAAAGTGATCTCTCTTTTAAATAAAAAAAATTAGTGACTTTAAAAAATAAAACTTTAAAGAATGGTTTTATAGTAATTTTTATGTACTCCCTCCGTTTTAAAATATAAGATCATTTGACTCTTTGAAGTCAATATGAGATATTTTACACTAAAAATTGACCAAGATACATTAAATTTTCATCCATACAATAATAAATATTATAAACTATTAAAAAACTAAGATTTATTGTTTTGTAGTTATTTAATAAATTTCATCAATTTTAAGTGTGAATGTCTAAAATTGACTTTCAAAAGTAAAAGATGATCTTATAAATTGGAATAGAGGAAGTATTTTTTTTCTTTGAAATCTATATTTGGTGAATTTTATTATTCTCTTTGTTTCACAACAACAAAGAGTCTCATTTGTCAATATTTTTGTTCCACGAAAATATTCTTTTTATTGATAGTAGTATAAATGACATAACATTCTCAAATTTGGCATCATAATTTCACTACATGTCACCACTATTAAACTAAGAACTCATTATATTTAATTAGGAAAAAATACGTCATTTGAGTATTTGCATGTTTTACACATGAGACTTTTTTTTGTGTGTAATGGATAGTAGCTTTGTTATTTTTATTCAGTTATTAGGGGGCCCCCTCTTGAAAAAATCTATGCGTCCACCCGTGTAAACAATTCAGAGCCTCTAAGACAACTAACTTCACTAAAAAGATCTAATTCTTATTGATATTACCTACATTAACTTGCTGATTGATTGTTTAGTAATATCAATGCCCATAAAGAAAGCATAAATAGCATAGAAAATAAATTAAATAGAGAAACACAACTGCAAGTTAATGTACAAGTATAAATGCCAAGAAAGAATTGCATTTGTAAACTGAGAAATTCATAGTCAATGTTTAAAATACCTTTTTGGGGGGTTTAACTCCTGGAGGTGGTTGTGTGATATGTTTATGAGCATCTGGAAGTCTGTAAATAGCACAACTGAATGCAAAACCGTAAAGTGTGTTAAAAAGAATATATAAGGTCCTAACTCGAATGATTCAGCAGAATGTTTTTCTTTACTTACATCACTTGATTGTCCATAATATCCTCCATCCCTCAACTGGTGATCTGAAAATTGGAGGCACGGATCTCCACCACAAAGAGATATATAACCATTCATCCCACCACTGCATGTAGCCCTAAATAAAATCAGAAGAGTCCAAATAGATCTTAAAGTTTATTATCAGCAAAAATATTCCATGTCAAGAATAAGTTGCTGATAAAACAAGGAATAACTATAGTTTGAAATTAAATGTTCCAGCTGTAGAGTAAATCGTAGAGGATCCAATCCCTTTTGCTTACTGCTTAAAATTGGATAGCAAACAGAAGTTCACAAACATGACTATCAATTTTCTTGCATAGTTTCTGGGATGCATTAAATGGGGGATAACGGAGTAGGGTTTGTAATATATTTTACTACTAAGATAATAAAGGCGATCATATTTCAAATGCACATATTGTTCAAAGTTCAAAGGTTTTATTCATATTTCCTATTTAATAAAATTTAAAATTTTAAGAATTTAATTCAATAAAAACTAAAAACAAACATTTTACTATCAATTTTTTATATAATTTGAAGTTAGTACATTCAAAAAATTACAACTATAATAAAATTATTCATTTTGACTTGATATATATATTTGATATGCTACAACTTGATGCATGAAATCATTAGAGAATCATGCAGTTAGGGTATACAACACTTTCGCCTAATTTCCTAGGAAAATGCATGAAGGAGAATTCAATACTAAAAAAATAATATCAAAGGGGTTTTAGAAATTATAAAGTCGCTCAAACTGACTTCCTTCAGTTCTGATCTTGAACAATTTTTCCAATAAATAAGAAGTGGAGGACATTGTTATGAGAACAATAATGAGATAATAACATCTAATTTCATTTTCAAAATTATTGACATTTACAACTATGCATGGCAAAATATTCATGCTAGCCTAAACAAATTCATAGAGTAATGATTTAACTAAAGCTTATGTTTGTAAGTGGCATGACACTTGTAATAGAGATTACACCCTCAATCGGCTTTAGCAATCTCCTCTAGCAAGTGCACATAATTGAACAGAAATCAAACAAGCGAACAATGATGCATACCTAGCCCTCGGATCAAGTTGCTCCTTGACTTGAGTTCGTTCTTCGTCTGTCAACTGCTTACAACGATCATTAAGAGAAAATATGTATGGAGATAAAGGGTGGGATAATGCGATAAAAAACATGTCGCACATTGTGCTGTTTCTTCGCACTTCTTCATCCTGCAAAGAGAGATTATTTACAAAATTATCTTTGCACAACACCTGGTAGCTGAGTAAGTTTTAGAAGCATCATTCATCATACCGTTAAAGTATGCTCAACTTTTGCAACCTCTGCTAGAAGACGAGCTTCATCAATGAAAGGCAGCTTGGCAATACCCTACAGACATTAAACATACAGGAAAAAATGTCAAAAAAACATTCTATTCTACATATGTAGAGCAGCAATTCCCCATTAATCATGTCCATGAGGCAAACCTAAGATGTGACATGGATGAAAACGTACCTGCCAAGCAAATCTCTTGCCGTTCATGTCCACATCGAAATCTGGTACATAGACCAAAAGTAAATTCAATAAAGAGAAAACTTTGAAAGTGCTTTGTCATTTGGCCAAACAGTAACCTACCAGTTGGATAAAAATCAATTATAGGTGAGTTTGGATCTGTCATCAATTTCCTATATTGCTGAGGAAGTGCATGTGAGCTGCAAAGTGAACCCAGTTAGAACTTTACAAGATAATAAAAAATCTGAACAAAAAAGAGAAGAAGCCAAGTACAACCTGGCAGCAGGAAAAACCCCCAACAACTGATTAAATGGTTTGAATGGAGAACCTAGTTCAAAGTTTACATTCAACTGCCCAAGATCCTTGAGATCAGAAGCAAATGGTGCATAATGGTAAGGATAAAACCTGCAAGAAAGAACTTGTATTGAAAATCTAGACATGCTAAAGAAACAATGCAACATGTTGTGGTGCGCTCTTCAGTAACATTCATAATAAGTATATGTTGAGCTACAAAGTCTCACATTGGGCAATCCAAGTCTAGAAACAAACTATATAATCATGAGTCTACTCTACTCATTACTAGTTGGATGCGTCAACATGGTATCAGAACAGATAATTTCATTCGTTTACAAGCCCCAACGAACACGTGCTAGTGTCACCCGATGTGTTCGACTCAAAATTATGACAAACCTTGGAGAGAGTGTTGAGAAACAAAGCCCCACATCGGGTAAATATAAGCCATGAGACTCACTAGATGATCCAGGGAGGTCATTCCACTCATTACTAGTTGGTTAATTATATGCTTCAATACTTCATGTGGAGTAAGAGAACATAATCTAGAACTGAATGCTGCAATAAACCTTGATAAAATCCACTCTTTCAAAAAGGTAAGCAAGTGCCCTAATGAAATACTGAACGCAATTGTATATTTGAGTTGCATATAAACTGTAGAAAAAATAGCTAATGTAAATACCATTGCCAGGAACAAACCCCTTCGTAGTAATAATGCATAACCCAGCATAGGCCTTCTGTGTAACTCATTACCTACCAAGAAAGAACCATCAAAATTTTTGTCAACCCGTACTGATATAAAAATGCACTTGGAACAACTTCAGATAAATGACCTAAAACAAAATCATGCAAAATGTTGACCACAAAGAGAGGTATTATCAGATGTCAAACCCCCTAAATTCAAGAGGTGGTCATCATTAGCCTCCACCTTCATAGTTGATTGCTTTACTTGAACATAATTTATGCTACTTTATTCAAGGAAAGCTTTAACATAAAGCCCAGAGGTGCTTATTACTTCAAGAGAGGTGTTCGTTTCATACTTCAATCAACATACATTTTTGGGGAGAAGGGAATATATATGTATGTATAGAGAAAGGCTCTCTCCATTAACAATAGAGAGCGAATTAAAAATGAACCGCTATAGTGACGGTTTTATCCGTCCATAGAAAACCGATTTTATGCTATAGTGACATAAAAAAACGACTATAGCAATTCGTTTTTAGTTCGCTCCCTATGGTTCGCTGGAGAGACAGACCGTGTATGTATATATATTATATAAGAAAAATTATTGTTGTGGTTGTCACAACTAGTTGGTTTGGCTACAAAATGATATAGTTTTGATTAATAAAATGGTAAAATGACAACAATACTATTATTAAAATTGATTAAATAACACAACTACTCATGTTAATATACTTGGGTCACAACTAGATTGTTGTGGAGA
The DNA here is from genome assembly GCA_020205605.1 of Panax ginseng. Lineage (NCBI taxonomy): Eukaryota > Viridiplantae > Streptophyta > Magnoliopsida > Apiales > Araliaceae > Panax > Panax ginseng. Next base: position 136,874,350 of record CM035138.1, read on the forward strand.
CCCCGTCAAATCTATATAATATTAACGAAATTGATTAAATAACACAACTACCCATGTTATTACTCAAACGACTAGAATATCATTTTTTTTAAAATTACCAAATTAAAAGTTATAAATTAAAAAAACAAACAATCAACCTCCTTACCAATTAAGTGCTGAGAACAGTTAAATTAGTTCAGCAGGGTTTAAGTCACTACTGGTCATAATTCAGCCGATGCAAGCCAAAGGACTATAGATCAACCTGATAGTAAACATACTCGCTAATATTTCTCATTTAGTATTCACATCAAGTATTTAAAATTTTGAAAAAAATATTTCTCATTGAGTATTTAAAATTTAAAACATGTGTTAAGGTAGTTTTTACTTCTACTAATGGCTCTCCCCGTGGAAAAAAGGGGGGAGCAGCTATAGTGCTATAGGGATGGGGGATGGGGTCAACAGTATAAGTCAACCAAAATTAACCCATCTTTATAAATCTATTAGAAATCAAGGGAAATGCATATTAAATAACTTACCACATCTTTTCGAATCGCATCAAGTTCCTCGGGAGTTTTTACAGAAAACTTTTCTTCATAATACCTCTCTTTCCAACCTGGCACTCCCAGTTTCACCTGAAGAGAGCAAACTAAAAAATTAAATTCCCCTGCTAAATCACTAATAGTGGCAAGGATCTGATATGAATCATATCAGTACATAAAACATCCTACGAAACAGAAAATCCAAATTTGATTTATAGATAAAAAGTAACGGCTTACAGCTAAATTATTTAAACCCTGTTAAAAAGTACTTGCAGTTGTTAATAAATGTCTTCTGAAATCACATTGTTGCATCTGACAAGTATCAAGTTAACCAACTGTCTAAGTTTACATGACATCTACTTGATTTAAGACAATCATTATTATGCCTTTTTTTAGTTAATGCAAGTCTTCTGTGGATGTATGTGGTAAATGCTAGTATAAAATCACAGCTATATAATAAGGTTAAACTGTTGCATTAAATGTCTAATAGACTGTACAACAACAAAAATAAGACACTGTAATAGCTATACATTCAGCTTTGCTTATAATCTTGCAACTGGTTCCTAACGCCATGATGCTTCAAAATGTTTTACCAAACATATAAACAGATAAATGTGAACACATTTTTTTAGAGCTAATTTTGATCCCAAGAATAGGGATTCGAACCAGCGAGCATGAGATTATTTATTTCTCTCTCAAGGCCTCTGCCATTTCTTCCACTACTTGGGGTTAGCAGATGTAATATGAATACTTAATGCCATATAAGGCACAGAAAAACATATATGGTATTAAACCACTTAACATGCATCTGGCTTGTACCTTGTCTTCCTCGGGATTCTCAGAATTGAAAGCGTCAGATTTTTCACGAAGTAACCCCTTTAACTTTGTCTTCAATTCTTCTTTATTTTCACATACCTGAAGAGTAGAAGACAACTAATTGAGCCAGCAGCATTTTAACAAGTAATCTAGTAGAATATGATAGTTAAAGATTATGATGTTATGTTACAAAAATTAAAGAGGCAACTATACATGCACTGTTTGAACTCTACTAGCAAAAGCAGACCAAATAAAAGGTCAGTCATAGAAATCATCTAGAGAATGGCTAATGGAGTCAGAATTGTATTAAAGTTCCTCTCTCGAAGAAAGAAAACATACTTCTCTTTCAAGATTATTCTCCGCTTCAACAATAGCAGCACCAATAGTGGCCCCAGATGATAAGCACGCAACTTTTGAGGGTCGTTTATGGGCTGGCTTATCAACATCAGATGTCCCAGAACCATTAGTAGTTTGCCCGAGTTGGTTGCCGTTTCTAACAGTTGCTGAGTTTGTGGAACGGTTATTGGATCCTGATTGCTGATATGGTGAAGGTGAATGACCTGAGGCAAGACGAGAACCATGAAACCTAGCAACTGGCACCATATCAGGTTTGAATTGTGGTTCAGCATCATCTCCTCTTTTCACTTGGGCTTTATCACGCTTGATTCTTTCAGCTTGTCTCTGAACAAGAGAGTCAACATAATCTTTATATCAATTAAAAATATTCTCATAATCAACAAGCAGAATAACGTCCAAGGTTTGATTTATTACTTCCAAATTTAATTTAAACCCAGACAACCAGTCAAGACATGACAGATTGGTCAAATCCTCCTCACCTTATTTGTCTTTCAGAGTGATATAATTGACATGATTCATTAAACATAAAAAAGAACCATCCTCCTTCCCCCCACCCCCAAACAAACGAAAAGAACTACCAGATATAATGATAATGCCAGTACTTTTATTGTTAAATACAGGAATCCCTAAATTTCTTTTTCCATTCATTTGAAGTAATATAATTTAGAAATGAGGAAGATAATTGTATCAAACCTGATGCAACCAAGATCTTTTAAGAAAAATTTTGTCTTCATACGATCCCACAGCTTGAATGAAATGCTCCACCCTGCTCAGGTCCGGCTAAACATAGAAATCAATGCAGAAATAAGAAAAATACTTGAAGATTAATTAAGGATATAATCCTTCAAGCATACTTGAGAGGAACGGCTTGCTTATATATATAAGGAAACTTGACCAAAAAGATCACTAATTTGCATACCTTTGCTTCCATCAGTCAAATAACCACCTAAAGCCTTGAATTCCTTCTTGTACACAGCCAAAAGCAAATTAATTGCACCCTAGACAGCAAGCGTTAAAGAAATTGAGAAAAAAGAAGAGGATAGTTAATATTCTTGAGATTCTTCAAAGAAAGCAAGGAAACCAGTTGCCTAAAAGATAGACACTTCACAACATAATGCAAACTTAGCAGAATGTGTAAGAATAACAAATCTATGAATTAAGATGCTGAAATTCATGCCTCCATCTCAGTCCAAAATCCAGTTATAAACATCAGCAACGGAAATTGATTTCAATTAACATTTCAAAATCTCGAATTGTCCATTATCCTATCAACTACTAAGAAAATGTGGCCATCTCAAACAGTATAAATCAGTCTGTCTAGTCAACTATAAGTTTTCTAATGCTGCGACTCCAATGGCTCGCAAGCCTAAATTAATCCCTCAATTTATTATGTGTCCTCTAAATCAAATTTGTCTTTTAATATATCTTCTGGTTCCAAACCTGTATCACTTGCTATCTCCATCAATTTTGGCAGTAACTTGTAACAAATTTCTTAATTTTGAGTTTCATAGTTCTGTATTCTTTTTGGTGCACTACTATTAATTTCAGCACTGATTAATCGTTTCAAAGTCTCTCTTCCTAGCTTGCTCCATCACACCAAATCTTTTTCTCTGGCAACTTAATCTTCATTAGCCATCAACAACCCCGTCCATAAATTAATTGAGATTCGCAGGATATTATATGTTTACCGTTTAGAAAGGGCAAAAGGTTATTAAGGTCAACTTCCCAAAGACCAGTGATCTTCTCTAACTACGCCTGTTGTGTCTGTATACGGATTAGGTGTTCACATATCACAAGTTTCAGCCAAATTTAACATTTCCATGGATACTCAATTGAAAAAGAAAATATTTAACAAACCTCACGAATCTCCAGTGTAGGCATATGTGGTAGAAAATCATTGCCGACAAAGAAACACATGAAGATGAAATCATCGACGATGCGCTCAAAATCAATCTTGAAAGAAATGTTTGGAATCCTCATCTCATATTCCAAATACTCCCTAAGAGTCCAAATGTTGAGAAACTGCAAGATGTACATGTCTTAGGAAGCATGATAAAAAGGATTAATATAACTAGTATTGACAGAATATCAATTTTGTTATTCATAATGTAGGGGACAAAACTAACCTGGTAAGGCTTTTTAGGCACAACATCACCTTTCTCATCAAACTCCCCTGTCTTCCTTTTTGCCTTCCCTTCACATTCTGCTGCCATGTGGCCTATTTGACCACAAAGGAAACATTTGTCTTGCTGTCCCGGAGTGAATACAACCTGGCAAGTAAATTTTGGACTAAAGACGTTGATTATTTGTGGCCTTGAAGAGAAAACAAAGAGTCAAAGACGCACTGCATATTGCAGATAAACCCAAAAATAACCATTTGCTCTTGTTAACAGAAACTCTAAAACTAACTGTCAAAAATTGAAAGCTTATTTCTTCTTCTCTTTTTTTAGATAAGTTGCAAAATTTAAAAGATAATGATACTTTCTAATATAAAAGAAAGATAATGATATTTGAGGAAGAAGTTCTAGGATACTCGGGAAAGCAATTAGTTTAACATATTCTTATTCTAATGCTGCTTAGAATGAGAATTCAACTTCAAAATAGCATGCATCAAGCATGGAAGACTGAATTAAGCTTGCTATTCTTAAGAGACGGAAAGATTCCGAGAGAAAGTAGCATACTAACCTCCCTAAGGATTGAAAAATGAACTTCATGGGTAGCCAAAGCCAACATGATGAGATCAGCATCCTGTTATTCAGCATCAGTTGAAGATTCAGTAACAACAGTCAATAGTGCAGCAAAAAAGGAAGAACTGTTGTGTTTACAGAAAGTACACAGTAAGCTGAATCAGAAGACATACCAAACCATACAGGCAGTGGCGTGTATTTGGATCAAATCCAGGAAGATTTCTTTGGAGACGAATATAAGACATAATTTTGTGCTCCCCTTCACCAGGAACATTTGCATCAGAAAGTATAACCTTCAAAGAATAGAATGATAAGCAACACATAGAATGTTATTCCTTAACCAATTCACACACCCATGGCCAAGTCCACAATTAGAGGTTTACATAAGCTAGGATATAATAAAAACTTGAGCACTTAATGGAAATCAAATGTGTAGTTGAGATCAATAATACCTTCACAGATTTCCATCCAGGGTCATTGTTCAGTCTACAATGGACATAGTACTGCAGAGCAATTGACAAAACAGCCATAAACTCGGTCCCGGGAGTGATAACATTAGAATCACATACTTGTGATTCCTGTTTCGGAGGAAGCTTTCTGCCTTCTTTCTCAAACTCCTCCCTCAACCTTTCCTCTTCGGCTGCCTAGAAAAAAGGAGTCACAAACTGTATCTAGAAGGTAGTAAGTTGCACAAGATACATATACAAGAGGTACTCACTGCATCTGCTGCATCTTTGGCTGCTCTGAAACGCCTAGATCGCTGCTGATTCATTTTAGCCCTTGGGGCAACACCATCTACAACAGGATCCAGGTAATTACAATAAAAAACACAAACGGAATTTCATCAACTTCCTTTAAATACAAAGATATTTTAACCTTTCACCCACCAATAGCCATATATAGCAGCTTTCGAGGTCGCACCATCACGAAAAGTCTGTCAATGTAGTCAAACATGCACTGAAACACCTCATTGAAAGATGTTGGAGAAGGCTGCAATGTAAAACAAGGTATTGGTGTCCACAAATAACGGTTCAATAACAAAGGGCGATCCAAAAGGTTGTATACATAACATAAACAATGAAAGAAATGAGTACAAAAAATTAAATAAGAAACTGAAGAGTACTTATAAAATTACTGAAAATATAATAATTGGACCAGTAAAACATTATTTATAAAGCCACGACACCACATAGAACTACCTAAGAAGTAAGGATACAGTTCGAGGATTCCGGTTCACCATGCGTGGATTTGACGATTCGGCAGACACTTAAATATTAAACAAATTATACATATACAGGTAAATATCTATAAATATACACACACATGACACATACATTAAAATTTCAATACCAATAAATAATAACTAGTATTCCTGGCACACACGTATGTCAAAGTGAAAAAAAATGTGCACACAATTAGATTAGGTAATAAGTTTGCTGAACGTTATTCTTCGGCTCTATATCTTATCTTTCACACTACAAAACCAGTAATTATAAATCCTATACTTACATATCAAAAAACTATATCTTCTCAACTTGTCATAGACTCATATTTATAATTCCTGAGAACGCCGAACCAGACTTACTCCAAGTAGCCCACACAGTTCAAGAAAGGCAAACATCCACTATAATTCATCAATTTTTTTAACCAAGAGTCTTGCCTTTGTCACCCTGTAGCTTTCCACTTTTGCCTCCTTTTTTACAACCACAAAACAGCTATGATTTGGAGGACACAACTCTACTATACTCCAGCCATGTGCCGCCATGTGCCGACATGTGTCAACAAGAGACTTGTACTGTATGGAAACAACAAAGTGATAGAGAACCACCAACGGAAGGAGGAAGAATATAAGATGAAGAAGAAATAATGATAAGGAAATGCACATCCCTAACTTCATCCTCCCTATACTCTAAAACTCATTCAATAAAAAAAATACATAGCCAGCAGCAAATGAAGATGATGAACATATCTCAAAACTAGATAATGCATTTCCCTCTCTTCATATATACTTGTTGCTTGGTACAATTCTAAAGCACCGAGTCTTAAATATTTTCAAAACAGGCTGTTCTTTACATTTCATACACTTCACCTGCGTTGCAATTTGCAAAATATTCTAGAGTTTCCTTTACCCAGCTATATATTTAATTGAGAACCTTATCATATCCCTCAATCGAATATAGAGACTGTACAAGTCTTGACATCAACATTAACTAAGAAACACATCTCAATTATTTAACTTCACGTTCCCATAAAAACCCCCAGTAGGCACTCATATATGTCTTCCAAATTACAGACTCCATCTTTCCTAAAAGGAGAGCTCATCTCATAGGCATTAAGGTTTGGCGATGACACTGGCAGTTTTGTTCTTTCTTATGCATTTCCTCAAGGAATGTTAGACTTATTGGAGGCTCAATCCATCAAACCATAAAATAAGCAAGCCTTAGTATCCTTCGAATGTGGATAAACAGAACCATAGCATTACTCAAAACCAACATTTTTCGATTCCAATATACTCTGAGTACTTTAACACATCATAACATATGAAACAGCTACACGGCAGTACAAATTAAGAAACAAACAAACCATTACAACAATTTACAGCATTACAATCACCAACTAATCAACTATATGTTTTTTCAGACATCAAAATCAACGCACCACCATAAATTTCACAGTTTCAGAGCAACATAGAACGAGAACAATTAACCATAAAAATGATAATAACCACATAATCAAAGAATCAAACTCGTATACAAATAATCAAAATCATATACTCCCTCCGTCCCACAACAAAATCCCATTTGCAATTTTTTATGTTCCATAAAAAGGTCCCATCTTTGTTGATGTTAGTATAAAATGACACCACTTTCTCAGGTTTAACATAACAAATTTCATTATCATGCCATCAAAACTAAACAATCATTATATTTAGGGTTCAGCATGGAACAAAAACATAACTTCTATGCAAATTTTGCAAATGGGACTCCTTTTGTGGAACAAAGGTAGTTAATAAAATCGAAAGCAAAATTAACTAATCCTTACCCGGTCTTCGGGGTGAAAACAGGGATGAATAATCCCATTCATGTCGAGATAGAGATTATCGTATTCAATATTATTCGGATTAGGTTTACTAGTATCCACCGGAATCTTAACTCCCTCGATTTCAACGGCTTCTTCTTCAATTACATCCACCACAACCATCGGATACTTCTCAGCTAACCACCGGTAAAATGCCGGAACTCCCATCGTGAATCACTAAACTCCTCTAGCTCCAGTAAAATCTAATCTCAAAATTTCAGCAAACAATTGATGGATACAGAAAGATATACATACATATAGATATATTTATATAGATACTAAATAAAAACCAATATAGATAAATTCCAAATTGATGGATACACAAAGATAGGCATACATATAGATATATTTATATAGATAGTAAATAAAAACCAATATAGATAAATTCCAATTCGTATAGGGAGGGAGATGGAATATGCGAATAAGAAATCAGGGCTTGAAGTGTACTCGTTAGAAAAGAAAGAGGATTTGAGAGGAGGTTGAAGTTAGGGCACGATACTAAATTATGGGACAGGTATGCCCCTGGGTTGTTGCCTGATTGGACGAGATAGAAAGGGATTTTCGGGTGGTGAGGAGGGTGATTATGTCTTTATGCAAGATGAGGTGTTATTGGTTACTATGTGACGTACTACTAAACAAAAAGCGATATAACAATCACGTATAAGGTCAAAGGTTCAATTCTTATTGATAACCGGTTATAAATACATATTTAAAACTCAACATTTCTCGCTTAAACTACTCTCTTCTTTAAGTTAAAATAAATTATTGTAATAAATTAAAACATTTAAAAAAAAAGTATATATGATGGACGTTTAAAATAAATTATTATTTGACGAACGAGATTTTTAAATACATTTTGTGAACATAGATTTTAAAATTCTCAAAGTTATGAATTGAGAAAAAAAAAATTGAAACTTTGTAGGAGATAAGAATAAATTTGAAATAAAAAGTTCGGCCCAAGAAATAATTTGGGTCAACTGAAATCCTCCTAATCACATTATGCTTTTAATTGAAACTTAAAATTCTATGATATATACATAAATATGGCGGCGGCCCACCAGAAAAAAAAAAACAAAATAGTGGAGAAAGGAAAACATACGTCAACTTTTACCAAAAACGGAAAAAGAAAAAACTCTTGATAACAAGAACATACTTGTGGACGTCTTTCCATCTCAAGCCATCTCTATTCCTTTTTGTAGAACAAAATATGTCCACCAAAAATAAACCTTCAAATACATCTCCCCATTTTTGGCGGATCTCTCATTTCACTGCAATTACAGATATAAGCAAAGAAATACCCATTCAAAATGTCTTTAACCCTTAGGCTACACGTCACTAGTTTCAATCCTCATGCCAAAACAATAAACAGTACACAATTTGGAACCAAATCAATTTACTATTCAAACCCACTTGTTTTTCATCACAAAAAAATGACTTCTTCTCCACCTTGTTCAAGAGATTGTTTGACAATTAAGAGCTCATTGATTGATCCGGATGGCGGGTCTTTGGTTGATCTTGTGGTGCCGGAGAGCCAACGGGGTTTGAAGGCCTCGGAGGCTGAATCAATGCCGAAAGTCTGACCCAGATTGATTCTTGAATGGGTACATGTGATTAGTGAAGGATGGGCTAACGAATCAATGCCGAAAGTGAAGCTGACCCAGATTGAGAACCGGGCAAAAATGGTGCTTGTTTTCAAGCGCCATGAATGTAACTACATGTAATCTGGAAAGTGTGGATGAACAAAACCTGGAGGTTGCTGCATGTAAACTGTCTCTGAAAGAAAACCATGTAAAAAGGCATTAGAAATATCAATTTGCTTAATAACCCAATTACAAGTTACCGCATAGGAGAGTATGAGCCGAATCGTCGTAGGTTTGATAACCGGACTAAATGTCCCATCATAGTCGAGCCCTTGTTGTTGATGGAACCCCTTACTCTTAATTGTCTCGCTTTATGTCTCTCAATGGACCCGTTAGGTTTGTGGCTTAATGTGAAATACCCATTTTGCATCCAATGATGGAGTTGCGAGGACGGGTGGAACAATTGTCCAAGTCTTGGTTAACAGCGGCGCATCAAACTCAATTGTTCATACCGCATGGCCGTCTTGGAAATTTTACCGCTCGTGTATAAAGAAGTGGGTTCGACTTGTTCAAGTGTATAAGTCGCCAAAAGAGCTTGAGACAAAGGATACCGAATGCTTGCAGTCATGTAAACTCCTTTGGTAGAATAATATTATTACGAAGTCTCAGATGACGGATTGTAAGGACTTCTTGAATGGGTACATGTGATTAGTGAAGGATGGGCGAACCCATTGAGGGGATTCATGAGAGAGAATGAGTATTTGCAGAGTTTGCATTTTAATTCTCTGAGAATGAAAGATGGGTCTGTGGTCAATATGTCGCTGCCTATTGTTTTGGCTATTGACGATGAGGCTAAAGAAAGAATTGGGGGCTCTACTGATGTTGCATTGATCGGACCTAATGATGATTTGATTGGTATTCTTCGGAGGTTAGTATTTTTATTTTTCTTCTCATTTGTGTTTAGTATTTATTTAGGGGGTCATGTATATTCTGTTAGTTGATCAAGTGAATGGTAAACAGATATTGTTAATTATAGTATATATTCTCATATATGATATTGGGATGCTTAATTCCTTCCATTAGTCCGGTATACATGAACTCTATAAGTTTATCTTTAAAGGGTGTTTCCTATGTTGAAATAATTGTAAATTGACAAGGCTTTTTTCCATGGAAAATTTAATTATGTATAGTCCATAAAACACAGAGTGATTAGTTTTTCTATATTTTGCAAGTTGCCTTCCCATCTAATTGCTGGGCAGGTTTCGTGGACCTCTTTAGTCCATTTTATGTATTTTATATTGTTGTTGTAACGACCAAGAAAATCGGATTATAATGTAAATTAATTTTATTTGATTATATTAAATAAAATTATATTATATGTTTATTATAACGAGTAAGCAAGTTGAAGGTCATTCAATAAACTAGAAAGGATGTATGAATTCTGGCTACGTGCTAGAAATAAAATGTATGAATTTTCAAGACGAAAATAAAAGCTTTCCGAGAAATTCTCCGAAAAACACTATATTCGGGAAATACTTAATGATAGAATTCTAAGACTATATTCGGGAAACACTAATTCTACTAAGGAATTATTTTTGAATTTTCGGAAAATACTTGATGATAGAATTCTAAGATTATCTAATAATAATTCAGTTATGGCAAACGCAGTTTTTTGCATGTGTACTCAATTCGAGAATGTTAGGGAAAGTGAAGTTTTGAATAAGTAATGATTATGTATAATAAGAAAGTTGTTATACGGAAAAGAATACGAGTATAATACAAGGTACTGTACAAATATATACGAAAGATAATACGACGTATAATATAAATATTATATTCGAGAAGAATATGAGAATTATACGCTAAGAGTACAAACTATTCATAATGGACTAGTAAATATTGAAATTGAACTTTGGCAAGCCCAAATGAAAGATGAGTGAGGCCCAATGACAAACTTAATCAAGGCCCAAAGATAATTTAATTCAAGCCCAAGGTTAGGCTCGAATTGAATTAAACCTAAACCCGAATCAATAACCGAACCCGTGGGTCGAACTGTTGGATCACCGTGTGGGTAATAACCCATGGGGCAACCCATAGGGGGGCCCACAATCCCATGTGGCCGGCCAAAGGGAGGTGGCCAAGCTTCTCTTAGAAGCTTGGTGGAATAGTAAGAAGGTGGAGGGAAAGGAGGTGGCATTTAATGCTTTGTGATGACACAAAAGTTGTTGGTGTTAAATGGATGGTGGATGATGGTTTGTTAGGTTTGAATGGTGATTGATGAGGGGGTGATTTGCTAGAATGGAAACTTAAGGGTGTGATTATAAGATATCATAACCTAAGTGACCAAAGTATGAACTAACATCAATTGTCTTTAAGACCATTTTGTCCTAAACCTTGAAAGTCTATAAATAGGAAGCTTAAACTTCATTTGGCATTTCTTAAGCAATTCACCAACTCTTGAGTTTATATACTTTGAGAGAGAAAAGAGGGAATTTCGAAATTTGCCAAAGAAGAAGAAGAAAAAGAAAGCTAGAACATCAAGAGGTAATGAAACTTAAACCTTTAATCTTCATCTCTTTAACTTAATTCTTGATAGAGAGGTGATTATTGGTGGAGCGTGTCTCGTAAGGAGTAATAAGGATGACTATTAGTGAACTTAAACATTAATAACCATGTATTAAGTGAAATCATAATCGAATCAAGATCATAATGAAGAAAACATGAAAAACTTAGCGCTTGTTGTTGATGGACAAGTTTAAAACCATCGGGTATCAGATTAGATGCTATATGCTTGGTTAGGATGATAGATAATTGAATAATGGAATGAATCCATTTTGAACGGAGTAAAAATCTTGTATAACGAAGTTACGGCGAAATTTCTAAGAAAAGACGTTAATCGTTGAAATCATAGTTAACATATTGAAGACCATGAAATTTATGAGTCATAGACACAAGAATTGACGAATTCGGACATCGTATGAACGAATTACGGATGAACGAGCGATGAATGCTCAAGAACGTTAAACGGACGAATAATGAAAATTTAATCAAGTGGAAGTCTCGTTAACGGATGCAGAAAATTGTTCTGTCCGGGGGAAATAGTATTATGAAGAATAAACAAGAAATTAGCTTTTGAACGAACTAATTCCGAGCTATAATGAACAAGTTACGAGCTCGGGAAACGAACGGCTTGAGAAATTGAAAAAAAAATCAATGGGTTAAGGGAGGCGCCGCATAGCCGCCCGTGAAAGAAGGAATCATGGCGCAAATACTGACACCGATCCCATCATCGCTAATAATATACGCAACACAAAGACATCACATAACAAAGGACTCAATTAGCCAAAGGCAAGAAGAATATTTATGAACATAAAAGAAAGGTAAGTTAATTGAAGGTGAATTATAACCTTAATGAAACTTAAAGTAACAACTTAAAAGATGATTAAAACCTTAAGTTTAACAATTAAAAGTTACCAAAAGGTAACGAAAATGTGAACACAAAGTAAGGTTTGTAATACGGGGTCCTGTATTCAGTAATACGGCAAAACGTATTCACATCAAATGTATGTTTGAGATTACTTGGAATGTAATTACTTAAACATTGAACAAATATGGTAACTTATAAATAAAATGTTATAGAGTTGTAATGAACGTTAAATAATCTAACGAATGTTATTAAGTTAACAATTCGGATAGTTTATACTGAGAAGCAGAAGAAGATAGGTTAATGACAATACGTATTATTATTATGTGACCTAACATGTTATGCTCTGTGATTATGTCATGTAGAACTTATAAACACCCAAAGGAAAGTGAATCTGCGTTAGAAGACGTTTGACACATGTTTTCTAAACCCTTGTCTATATTTTATGTTGGACAAGCTTTATAATTCATGTATGATATGCATGAACTGAATTAAAGGAGTCGAAGCCATTTGCTTCGACTAGACCAGACTTAAAGTATTTTGTGGATTTCCTTATAATCTTTCAAAACATTATTGATATTGCTATCATCTGCCAATTGTTTTGGTACGGATTCAAAGGTAAGACTGAGTATGAATAAACAAACGTTTTTGTCGTAAATCGACTGGCACGTGAGTTTGCCAAAACTTAAACGTAGATACGTTTAATGTAGTAGTGTTGTACAACATAGAGTACTATAGGTTGATCACCTAGACGTGCTCGTAAGAAATGTCGGACTAACGGACTTAGTGTCGAGTTGTCTCAAAGAAAGAATGAATGAAATGCTCATGGTCTTTGATCAAACTCAAAGTTTAACTGATGTTTATCATCGTTAACTATTTTAAAGAAGAGAGAAGTATTATTTTGATTTATTCATAGTACTCCATAACTGTTGAATTATAAAGATAAAATCATATGATTCTTGACTGTTGTTCCATTATAACTGTCTAGTTATGCTCACCCTTGCTTGAATTATATGATTGCAGCTAAGAATGAACTGATCGAAGGATTCGGTAAGGACAAAGGAAAGGCCAAGACGGATAAGTAGTTATCCTTGTAATAGAATAGTATTACTTTTGTACTGATTTAATACTATGACAGAGAACATATGTAATGGTTACAAAGAACCTGGGAAGAGACTTATTACTATGTAATATATAGTAAACATATTCACTCTATCGATATATTTCAGTTGAATGTATGTGTAGACTGTAGCACCATCTATCGGGTTGGAAGATACCCGGATTTGGGGGTGTCACAGGTTGATATCAAAGCTGTAGGTTATAAAACTACGACTACACAGAAAGGATACGACGCTATCTGGGTAATAGTGGATCGTTTGACGAAGTCGGCTCACTTTTTGCCAATAAGAGTCAAGTTTAACCTTGAGCAGTTAGCTAAACTCTATGTTAAGGAAATTGCTTCAAGACATTGGGTACCAGTTTCGATAGTGTCAAATCGTGATCCACGATTCACATTGAATTTCTGGAGAAGTCTACAAGAGCAGATGAGAACGCAGTTGAAGTTAAGTACGGCTTAGCATCCACAGACAGATGGACAAAGCGAAAGAATAATTTAGACGCTAGAAGATATGTTAAGATCTTGCGTCATGTATTTCAAAGGTAGTTGGGATGATCATCTACCGCTAGTAGAGTTTGCTTACAACAACAATTATTATGCAAGTATAGGCATGTCGCCTTACGAAGCGTTATACAGAAGAAAGTGCATAACTCCACTGTGCTAGGATGAGGTACGAGAACGTCGAATGCTAGGACCTGAAATGGTGCAGCAAACGGCAGATATAGTTAAGTTGATACGAACACGACTGGTGGCAGCTCAAGACAGACAAAAGAAGTATGCAGATCCGCATCGAAAGAAGAAAGAATTGCAAGTCGGCTCGTATGCGTTTCTGAAGGTATCTCCTTAGAAAGGAAAGATACGCTTCGGAAAGAAGGGAAAGTTAAGTCCAAGGTTTATAGGACCTTTTGAGATATTGAAAAGGGTAGGAGAAGTAACTTATGTGATAGCATTACCTCCAGAGTTAGAACATATACACAATGTGTTTCATGTATCAGTATTACGTCTGTATAAGCTAGATTATAAGCACGTAATAGAGTATGAACCTATTCAGGTCGAAAAGGACTTAACGTACGAAGAAATTCCTATTCAAATTATTGATAGAAACGACAGACTGTACTTCATAACTATTTGTTCAGTTATAGAAGATAAAATCATATGATTCTTGACTGTTGTTCCATTATAACTGTTCAACTTGCTGAGCTAGTTATGTTTACCCTTGCTTGAATTATATGATTGCTGCTAAGAATGAACGGATCGAAGGACAAAGGAAAGGCCAAGACAGATAAGTAGTTATCCTTGTAATATAATAGTATTACTTTTGTACTGATGTAATACTATGACAGAGAACCTGGGAAGAGACTTATTATTATGTAATATATAGTAAACATATTCACTTTATTGATGTATTTCAGTTGAATGTATGTGTAGACTGTAGCACCGTGTAGCATCATCTATCGGGTTGGAAGATACCCGAATTTGGGGGCGTCACAGTTGTTTCAATGGATGTAATTACCCCAATAAGTACAGTAGCAGAATGTAGGAAATGGCTCAAAAGGAGTTTTCTAGGTGTTTGAAGAAGAACATAACGTCTCTCATTTGAGTTCCAGGATTCTTAAAATCTTTCATTTCCTCCATCAATCTGTCTTGTAGCCAACTGCATACAAACACATAAATTTAGTTAAATCAAATACCTTATTTTTATTTTTTTTAAATTAATTTTATCACCATAGAAACTCTGTTTCTTCTTTGCTATTTTCTTATAAGAATTAATGAGGCCCAGGATGCATCACTTTAGCAAATAATATTTAAAGTTGTACGCATATGAGCTGGAGAGAGATGGAGATTCTAATTATGTTAGGAAATGTTATTATCATCGTAGAGCAAAATACATTGCGAAGAGCTAAGAGGCTGGTCTTAACTTTTAGTTATCAAATTAAACTTTTATTATCTGAAGTAAAAACAGATCTCATTGAACATTGTTATATTGTTTCTAATATATTATTAGCTATAAATAAGCCACTTTCTTATTCTTGGCCAAAGTGTGACCTGTTAGCCCATAAGTAAGTACTAGTAGTTTTGATGTTGCTGGATATAGCCTTACCTCTGGTAGATGCTGTATTATGGAGGCACTACCTTAGATCACATCAACTTTTAAGACACGGCTGATCTAGTCATATAGTTCATATTATTAAGAAAACGAACATCATTCTTTGAGCACATATCCAAAATTTAAAGTTGTTGGAAACTGTACGAATGCAATCCTTCTGGTGGATGTTAAAAACTTGAAGTATGAAGATGCTGTCATTTGTCTGTCCGTGGAGGATACACATAAACTTTCTCTCTTTTGTGTCTGTTTTTTTGCATCTCTCTATATATATGTGTTTGCGTGTATGTATATAAATACATACAAACCACCTGTATGGCACTTATGTACACTTTTCGTTTATTGCAGCATTGAAATATATAAACATAACAAAGAAGAAAGAATTGCTAGAACGTGGGGAACCATTGCTCCAGGTTTACCTTATGTCGAGGAGGTAATTACTCCGTCTGGAAATTGGCTCATTGGTGGAGATATCGAAGTTTTAACACCTATCAAGTATAATGACAGTCTTGATCACTATAGACTCTCGCCCCAACAACTCAGAAATGAATTTGATCGTCGTCAGGCTGATGCAGTATTTGCTTTTCAGCTAAGGAATCCTGTGCACAATGGTCATGCTTTGTTAATGAATGACACACGCAGGAGACTTTTGGAAATGGGTTACAAAAATCCAATTCTTTTGCTTCATCCTTTAGGGGGTTTCACAAAGGCTGACGACGTGCCACTGGATGTTCGTATGGAACAACATAGCAAGGTTTCTTTTCCGATTTTCTGCATATTATTCTAATATCTCTAATCAGGGTAGGCTATGGATACAGCATGAAAATCAATAATTTTTCCTCTGATTTTTCCCTTAATGAACTTATATAACAAATGACAAATCATAAAGACATAAACCCAGATGTGATGTAATTACTTGTTCTTCTTGATATTTTGTTAGAGGGTGTGAGGATTTTTTAATATTTGCAAATGTGCTTATACCACTTCATATCATTTAGTGATAACCGGTATCAAATAACTTATGCTACTTCGTATTGATGACTTATATGATTCTGTATTCAATTGTGACTGAAACTGAAAACTTTTTACTTCAATGTATTTTCATTTTTTGCCAACTTTTATTAAAGATATGTTTGCTTGCTTAGGTCTTAGAAGACGGAGTACTTGACCCTGAGACTACTATTGTAGCTATATTTCCATCACCAATGCATTATGCGGGTCCAACAGAAGTACAATGGCATGCCAAGGCAAGGATAAATGCCGGTGCTAATTTCTATATTGTAGGTCGTGATCCCGCAGGTATGGGCCATCCAACAGAGAAGAGGGATTTATATGATCCAGATCATGGGAAAAAGGTTCTTAGCATAGCTCCTGGCCTAGAGAAGTTGAACATCTTGCCATTCAGGGTACGTTCCACAAGGCCCATAACTTTTTTCTTTGCCTCGAGCCTAAAACAATATGGTGCTCCTTCCCCCCCCCTTCTTTTTTTGTATTATATTCATCTGTACTAAGTCATGTCTTGCCTAGTTGCAAAACTCTTGTATCTAGCGAATACATCTGAGTCATCTGACAGTTTCTCCTGGGGGTTGGTTTTGGCGAAAGGATTACTTCAAGTTCAGGATTGAGAGATATTTCTTGTTTCAATGTCTTAATCAAACAATACTGCTGCTATATTACTTAAATATAATTAATCTTTAGCAATTTAAGATAAGTTTTTCATCCTGCAAACAACCCTGAAATTTGTGGAGCTCTATTTGATACTGTTGCTATTGTTCTCTTATTTTATATGCCGACTAATAATAACAATTTAGCGTAAGATCCCATATCACTGAATTGATTCTCACAAAAATGATAAGAATAGTATTTGTTTATAGCAGCTGATATTACACAATTTCAAGAATAGATGTTTCATATCCTTATGACAGGCCTAAAGTATGCTAGTCCTTGATCCTCTACTGGAACTATTCTTCTTACAATTATTTTCTTCTTCCAATAAGCTTTTCTAAGCTCATTATTATTTTAACACGAAGTTTCAAAAGTTTATTTCCTCTTATATTATACGTTATCTCTTAAATAAATCCATCTACGTTTATCATGGTACAGGTGGCAGCATATAATACTGTAGAAAAGAAGATGGCATTTTTTGACCCATCACGAGCTAAAGATTTTCTCTTCATCTCTGGAACCAAGGTGAGACTAGAATTCTTATTTATCCACCCACATGAGAGAAAATATGGAAAAAGAAAGGGAAATTACTTATTAACAAAAAAAACGAATAAGAAGAGAGAAATGTGACTGGGTTTGAGACCCATTTTTTCTTGAATAATCTAAAAAGCTTAGAAATTTGATTTTGTTAGCATAAAAATATTAACTATGGCTGTGATGTTGAAGGGGGGGAAGTATTAGACAAAATGATAGGCAACTGAGATGATAAAATAACTAGTATTTAAATGCAGAGATTATGATGAATGTGTGATAAATTAACAGAGAATGAGAAATGAGCTCTTTCCTGGGATGGTAGAAATACTACTGATATGATAGATTGAGGGAAATCTATGTTTAATGGTTTCAACCCATACAAGGAAGTCCATCAGCTGTCTAAGTAGGATGAGTGAATGTTGTCTGAGCTTATAGGAAATAAAGGAAGACCGTAGTTACATTCTCAAATATAGTAAAGAAAAGTGTGATAATTTGTGCTGCAAGAGAAAATTCCATCAAACAAAAAGTTAATAATATGTGATTAGTAAATTTTTGCACTTGATATACTGAAAGAAATTTTGCTTGATTTGTTCATTTAATTGTTCAATGCCCATTTGTTTGTTTGGAAATGGCTTAATGGTGTTTGTGTTAAGGTAAATTTTAAATCCTCCGACACAACCTATTCTTACCACACTTGGTTGCCTGTGTTTAAATAATCTCTAGTAATACTTCCACAAAAAGAGTTCCATTTATAACTAACTATATTCCATTTATAATTATATTCGTAAATTTACTTGCATGCCTATAATAATAAACTAAACACTTATATATATATATATATATATATATATATATATATAGGAAAGAACAGGAGAACAATATATCCTTAAAAGTTTATGAATTTTGCAAATAAGACTATTTTTGTGGAATTGAGGGAGTAGTTATATCGAATACGCTTTCAGTGAACTGATCATGATATTGTATATTGTAGATGCGAACATATGCAAGAACCGGAGAGAACCCTCCTGACGGTTTCATGTGTCCCCGGGGATGGCAAGTCCTAGTGAAATATTATGAGAGCTTGCAAGCTGAAGAGGCTACAGAGAAACAGACTGTTCTGTCTTCTTAGATATGCAACTTTTTATAGAGTTGACAGCAAGCTCGCTCATCCTCATGTAAGAGGACAGAAATATATGGAATACTTGTTATTAGGCTGGCTTTTACCCCATAACGGATAGATAGATAGATTTTTTTTCTGTATCGACAAACCGTACTCTTTAAAGTTTGCCAGTATTTTCACTGTTTCATTCCGTTTGCAAAATGATTTTCTATTCAAATATTTATTTTTTATTTTTCGCGAATCGACATAGTTAAAATTTATAATTTTGATTGAAATTGAAAATAGTACATACTTAATTTTTTGAATTGAAATTGCAACTGAATTTTGTACAAATTTTAAGTATGTAACTTGAGACTCCAAATTTGTACAACTAGCGAATATATATTTTTTTCTTTTAAGGGTGGTCACTTTACTATATTATCCCTTACTAGTTAGAGTTATTACAAATTTAAGAGTTGTCAAAGTGATCATCCTTGCACCCTCATAAATACGCCCATGGACTACATTCACCAAAAAATGACACAATTACAAAAAAAAGAAAAAAAATAGTTTACACATTTAATGTGAATATTATTAGAAATCATTTTATATTATTCCCTCTAATTTAATCTTCCTATATAATTTGTACAAAAATTGTACGTATTTATGTCATCTTTTGGGTGGACGGAGTGAGTATATAGTTTAATCCAAAAGATGCCATATAACCACATCAGGAAATGAGACTACTCGATCGGTGGTTTATACGGTACATATGCTAGGGGTAGTAGTTGTGAGTTTTTTAAATACACGAAAATAATATATGGTGCGAATATGTATATAAATTTTTTAATTATGATTTTTAGATAAATATCAGTAATAATTTTTTTTAAAAATATGTAATAAGTGCGATCTTTTTATAATTTTATTCAAATTTGTAGTTATATATATCATAACTCAAAAAATTAAAGCGTGAGTAAGACTGACATATTAGGGTAGTAGTTGTGAGTTTCATGATCATTAAATAAACGAAAATGATATAGTGCGAATATTTATATAAAATTTTTAATTATGATTCTTTGGATAAATATCAGTAGTAATTCTTTTTAAAAATATGTAATAATTGCCATCTTCTTATAATTACATTCAAGGTCGGCCTTGAGTTTTGAAGGGCTTAAAGCGGACAACAACAAAATGGATCTTTTGCAAATTGCTAATAAGATAAACATAAAAAAACGAAGAATTTTTACCGAACAAAAGTGCACCAATACAAAAGAATACCAAATATAATAATCAACTATTTCAATATTTTCAAAGCATCATTTAGATATCACATTATCACCAAGTTAAAAAAGTAATCAGTTCAAAGACATCACTTGAATATCATCCTTCTTGCAGTTTTAGCAACAAAAGTATTAATAATATCCGCACAATCAATCTTATCCGCCATCTCATGTTCAATGGATAGGATGGATAATCCATTCAACCTTTCTTGTGACATAGTTGAGCGGAGGTAGTTCTTAATTAGCTTCAACTTCGAAAAACTTCTTTCTCCGGAAGCAACTGTAACAGGAATAGTCACAATCCAAGCCTTCATTGTGACCCTCATCATTCATATCTTCATGGTCTCTCTCATTCACACATTCACTTGGTTCCTTTGCAAGGACTTCCGTATCTTCCGCTAAATTTTCTTGTTCTTCATTCCCCGTATCTACTATTTGTTCTTCATTCTCTGACTGTTCAACCACACTAGAACTCTCCTTTTGTTTCTTACTACCAAAAAATTTATCAAGTGAACCCGCTTGAGTTTGAACTAATTTATCCGCTTTTTTCTTTCTTTTTCTTTTTTCAGATCGAGACATATACTTTTTAGGAGCCATGGTGAATTAAAATTTAAAAATCTGTAAAATTCTAACATAATCTCGTGATTTCTCTTACAAACAGAGTATTTCTCTCATAATATATATATATATATATATTTTGAAAAGAGATTAAATTGATTTCTTTGTTTTTAAAGTAAAATTGACCCAGATGTTAATTACTAAAGTTATAATCTTGATTGATACTTTCGTAAAAAATCTGTCCCATCCCATTCGCTGGTCTAAAGGATAGCATCTAATCAATGCAATCAAAATTTGTCTTAATATTGCAAAACAAACACAACAGACTTGAACCAGATTATTAACAAGTACTATTTGCTAATTAGAAAATGAAATGCATAATTTATAAACATTCACAGCACAATTTCCTTTCAAAACAGAGATGACAAGAGCAATAAACAGGTACAGTAGCATAAAAAAATCTATTCAATCAGTCATCAAACCCAATTAAATTCAACAATGCTTCTAAATCTCATAAACAAAACAATTAATTTCAAAACCCTAAAAAATAGAATTAATACCTGAAATTAAACAATGATGAAGGATTGAAGGAGACGAAGTCCGCAGGAGAAACTCAATTGATTATTTGCTTTTCAAATTGATTGATTTGTGTGAAGGAGATGACCTATTTGTGTGAATTGAGTACTATTTGAAGGAGACTATCTGAGATAGCGAGAACTGAGAAGAAGGAAACAAACTAACGCAGGCAATTGTGAAGGAGAGCAATGTGATTCTGTGAAAAAGACTAATACTATCGGACCAATATAATTTTTAAGGGGGTCCTAAAAAATTTTGGGCCTAAAGCTCAGACACCTTGGACTTTAGTCCAGGGCCGGTCCTGATTACATTCAATTATATATATATATATATATATATATTGTAATTTAATACCAATTTATGGTTATATATATCAGAATTCAAAAAATTAAAGCTCGAGTAAGACTGACAATCATATCATGTCAAAACTATCAACACCAACTCTTACTTGTTTATAAATTATATTAAATGTGTCCATGCATTTAACTTGTTTAAGAATTTTTTTTTGGTTACGTGAATTGCATTATACTACATATTTTACTTATTTAATAAGTAGTATCGTAATTTATTTAGCACAATAAGATACAATTAACAACATATAATATACTCTATCTGTTCCAGGATAAAAATTCTTATTATTATTTTGGGTAGTTCTATTTTTAAATATTCATTTTCCTTTAATAACTAAACTTTTACACATATTTTCTTATTATATCCGTAGCATTATATATCTCATACTTTTCTTAATCTAATTCTCTCTTTATTTTTAATGACATTATTATGGGCACTTTTGTCATTTTATTCATCTTCTTAATATGCGTGAAAAATCCATCAGAACTTTTATCCTAAGACGGAGGAAGTAATATATTTAGATAAAATTAAAAGTTAAATATTTAATTAAGAGAAGTTATCATGCCATAGAATATTAATAACGTTATTAATATTTCAATAGTATTTTATAAAAAAAATAATTGATATTGTCTGAACAAATTAATACGTATTTAGCTAGCGACACTTTTTTAATTTATTGATGATACTTTAAACGACACTTATTAATCTAACTATCTACTACATAACTTCTACCCTGACAAGGGGCAATATCAACCGCTAGAAACAATGTCATAACTAGAATGGATTGAATGCATGGAAAAACTGGTAGCATATAGATAAGAAGAAAGTTGGTTTAGGAGGAGATATAATTAATTATATTACTAATCTACTCTAGTCAAGTAATTAATTAAGTAATCTCAGTTGGAGAAGGTACATGCATTAATTAATTTACTAGCTAGCTAGCTAGCTACGTTAATTAGTTCAAACTTTCCAAGCTGGATATGATTAAGATCATTCAAGGGACATGTCAATGAAAATAAAGATCATCAAAAGTGTTCAGTTGTGGGACTTTTTTGCCTGATCAAGTTGATATTCTTAATTCAATTATTTATTTATTTATTTTGCATTTATCTCCAACAAATTTGGAAAAATTCCGAGCCGGCCAGTTTAGCTACAAGTTTACTTATTTTAATTTTCTTTCTAGTTTGTCCAAATCTATCTGTCCTCTTTCCATTTTAATAATATTTTTAACCTTATTTTTTCAATAAACCAACATTAATTAACTTAATAAAAAATTCATTTAAAATTACATGACACTATTAACTTTGACATTGGAAGCACAACTATGCTCATTTTCCCCCTCTCTATTATATTATTTCAAGAAAGAATCAGTAATTTAATTACTTAAAAGTTTAAAATACAAAAAGATAATAAGAGAGTTGTTAAGAATTTTCTTCTTCTTAATACACGTGTATTTTCAAATTAATTAGAACAAGTAAGAGAGTATCATTTTAGCATTATCTATAGTGTGAAGCATAAGTACTTTTCCATGCACACTTTAATTCTATTTCATTATCCTATTTTTTAAATAACTTTTATATGAAACTTAATTGATTATCGTAATTTTCACCATTATTGTGAATTTATTGATACCTGTTAAAATATAGGATCACACACGCACACGCACACAAATGATAGAAAATTAAGAAGAACACAATAGATTTACGTGATTTTCCAATTTGGGTACTCCATATGTGACTTGTTGTTTATTGATGATTTCTTGGTTACATATGGTTTTACAATAGATAGTATATATACCTACTAATCATATTCCAACCCTACTTCACATTATGGTCAATTACCCATAATGCCCTTTCTAATTAACAACTCAGAAAGTCTCATCCAAAATCGAGCGGTAGCGCTGCGTCTTCAAAGACAAACTATAATATGACCGCGCTTCCGCCTTGATAAACTTCTCCAAGTCTTGGCTACCACTAACTACAAGCTTTAACTCAAAGACGCTCAAGACTACTCGAGTAAACTCAGATTATATCGAAGTAGAATTTGAACGAAATTTAAGTCAAGACTATATATTATGAAATCACAAGAGTCCTAACAATAACAAATGGATTTTTTTTTTTATTGAGTAGAGGGAGTAATATTTGTAAGTTTTGAATACTCATTTATCATTGAAACTTCATCAAAAAGAAAATATCTGAGTGACTGGTGGGGTTGACCAACAGCTGGTCTGGGCCAGGTCCCGTTCAAAGTGGGCTAGTTCATAGATGGGCTCATCTCTCTTAGTCTTAGTACCCTTTGCAAACCTTCCACTTTGTCGCTAAAAGGATAAGACTTAATATAGGACAAATTTAGGAACCTTAGGAAAACTTCCTAAACTACTAAATTTCTTTTTGTGAAAAGTAGCATGTGAGATGTTTGCTGATGAATTTGTAAACCATCCATTTTGTCGTCAAGGACTAGGACTTTAATAAAAGGACAAATTTTGTAACATTTCAGTTCTCACATAGTAACGTGTGAGATATTTAGATATGTATATAAGAATTTAAGTTGTTACCGCTAATATATTTAATTACGATCTTTTGGGTAAGTATGCGGTGGACTGAGATTACTTAAGAAGATAATATTGAGACAAGTGTGTACATTAAGTCTTATTATGCTATAATTTGATTCGGATTCGAAATTTGTCCCGTGTTATAATTAACAAATTAGGCACCTAGATGAAATTCACTTTGATATATCCATGATCTGATCGGCCAATAGTCTTCATGTTCATCTTGTTTCACTGCGCGTTACTCTTGCTTGTGGACTGATAAATCTATCGTTCTCAAGTAGCTCGCTCGTACGAATCCTTGCAGTAAAGCAAATCTTCCATTCTTGGCTTCTAAATCATGCAACCTGTTGTTCAATCCTCCATTTAATTCGCACAAGAAAATCACAAAAATAACCAAGCCCTGATACCACTTGTTGTGAAATTAATTGTACGAACCATCCCACATCAATTTATTATTTATGTAATACACACCTGTATAGACTGGCCTAATAAACATGTAAGATCACCTTCTTAATTATCTAGGTTAACCAATTAAGTTAAGGACTATACTTATTAACCCTTTTACACTCTTGAATCTATATCTCACATCATGATGAGGGCAACTGTTCAATGTATCTGAGTTTAGTCCACCACGAATCGAGCTGGGTAACACCCCTAATCAAACTCTCATGAACCCCACATATGTAATGTTGCGGCGTTACGAAAGACCAAAAATTTAAACCCTCAAGAAAAAAAAAGGAAAGAAGTCAAAGAACGTGTCATGTATCTCTTAATTAATTTAGTTAACAAATAAACGTTTCTGGTTTCCCAAAAAAAACAAGGGAAAAAAATTGGATATAGCGCATGATAAGTTTATGGTACGTACTAGGACTAGAACTCCAAAGGCCCGAGCACTTGATCCATAAGCTTGGTGGCGGAGAAGGAGCCGGTAAAAGCATGCATGCATGCAGGAGATAAGGAACATTTCATTGAGTAATAATTTACTCTAGACAAGTAATTACTACATGGAATGAATAATGCATGCATGCATGCATGTTTAATTTATGTATTCCAATATAGCAATTTTTATGTTCGTTTGTCCCTTGATCAAGTAAACTTTGATTTAGTAATAGCAATTAATACGCTTACGTGCACTAATAAAACAATATTATGTAGCTCTAATTATACAAAATGCAATTAAATTCATGTATTGTTTCTCTCTCTCTCTCTCTCTCTCTCTATATATATATATATATATAGTGGGCAGTTAATTAGTACATGCATGCACGTACAACTATTAATGTACACAGAACTAATCGTAGTAATTACAGTCTAATAGATTAGGAGTACAGATTATATATTTCTTATGTATGTACATAAACTTTTGGAAGTATTAATGTAGGAAAATTGGTAGGGAATCGATGAATTAAGGAATAAAGTTTCTCAGCTTGGACGAAAATCATAATTTTTACAGACTGATCAATCAAGGAATAAAATGGACCTTGATGTCATGATAAAGGCCAACAAGCTACCAGTACTACTCACGTAGTAAACCAACCCTTGACAATATGCATGCATATACCCGGCCGGCCCCATATATATATATATATATATATATATATATATATATACCCTCCTCCCCTGTTTCACATTTCCTCATTCCAACATACTAATTAATATAAATTAATCACCATATCATATATATCTTCATCACCTTTATTTCAATTCCTTAGCCAGCCAGCACTTTTCGTTTTTCTTCCTTATTCATATATATTAATTATATTATACCAACAAAAGTTTCTATATATATATATATATATATATATATATATATATATATATATATATATATAGTTATATAGTTATACTATCCATATATAATTAATTATGGGGTTAAGGAAATCAAAGAGATTGTCACGATCGACTGTTGTGAAGCAAATATGCTCCATATTGAGAAAGAAACATGACATTGGTACTTACAATGAAAAATTAGGGCAGAATAATATTCCCCAAGATGTACCAAAAGGCCACTTTGTGGTTTATGTTGGAGAAAACAGAAGCAGGCACGTTGTTCCGATTTCATTCTTGGGTCGACCGGAGTTCCAGAACCTTCTTCAACAAGCTGCTGAAGAGTTCGGGTTCAATCATGACATGGGCCTCACCGTTCCTTGTCAAGAAGACGTTTTCCAAACCCTAACCTCCTCAATGTTTTATATATATATATTGATATATATATATATATATATATATATATATGCTGCTCGATCGCATTATATTAATTCTCCTCTTCTGGGGGTGAGGTGGATTAATTTTTTATTTATTTACTTTTGGGATCATTTAAATTAACTAACTGAAAACACATATATAAATAACTTCATGGGGTTCATTCATATTAAATGATCTAAAGCTATGAAGTAACTTGGATATTTGAGGTTGTTAAAGAATTGTTATAAAAAAATTTATAAATTGCAAAGGTGTCCATTCATGTTTATTGCAATATAGACGTTAATTAATGTTTTAATTTATTTGGTCAAAATTAATTAATCATGTGTATACCATGGGGGTTTAAAGTGCTAAATTGTTAGCTTACTCTTTATTGTGTGTAATGTAAGGTTTCACCCCTTTGCTAATTTGTTGGGAATATATTTTAGTGTACAAACTAATTATTTTGTCCCTTAAACACCCAAATAATATGTACATGATTGATTTATTTTGACCGAAATTGGTTAGAGGAGACAATTTTGCAATAAAATTGAAACATTGACTATGACATGATTACAAAAACTAAAATATTAACGTCTGTATTACTCCTTCCATTCCTTAATATATGTCGTTTTAGACATGCGCACAAGAATTAAGGAAATGATTGAAAAGCATTAACTATACTATAATCAATTGTCTATAATACCCTTCACCTCACTTATCTCATAAATATGGATCAAAAGATTAGGTGGAGTAATAAGGGGCAATTTGAGAAAAATAGTAATCAATTCTCCTAGATAACCACAAACGACAAATAATTAAGAATAAAATAAAAAGTCTAAAACACCTATATATAGAAATAGAGGGAGTACAATTTACTGGGTGACAACATATATGAAGAAACGGTTTTGCAATTTGCCTTAAAAAAATAAACAGAAATAACAGTACTAGTATGAAATTAGCAGATCAGGTTCAATGAATAAAATTTCTTTTTGATGATCAATACATGTCCGTGTGTTGATATTCTTTATCGGATCTGGTTCATTCAAGGAATAAAATTAGTGAAGATTATATAGCTACATTTGCTAGTTCCAATTTAAAATTTAAACTGCTCCATCCTTCCCAAAAAATGATTAAATGTGTAAAAAAAAATTGTCTCCTAAAAGATAAGATAAAGTACCTATATAAAGTAAAAGATAACTAAATCATCTAGTGGTGTCTATTAGTATATAAAAAAATTTAAAATTACTTAATCACTTTATATAATATTGTGGTTCAACTAAAAATAAATTTAATTTTTTTCTCTTTTCTTTATTTTATTTTTCCTAATATATATATAAATTGTACTTTATTCATCCGAGAGAGTAGTTAAGTAGGTGTGAAATTAGTAAATTTCAATGCTAGAAACGACAAGCAATTTAATTCCCCCGTGTGGTACTGGGAGTACCCTTCTCGTCCTTTTAAGGAAAATTTGTCCTTCACAGTTCACACGTTAAAAATAATTCAGACAGCACTGGATTGAATTTGTTTTTTTGTGGGAGAATAACTATCTCAAAATATAGTGAGCAGATGGATATTTAATTCTGCATGAATAATTGATAATAATTTGACATTGTGGAGGTACGTATGGTTTAATTACCTGATCTTGTGTAACTATCAATATATTCCGGGAATGATTAGTAAAAAGTTAATTTTGATCAATTAATTAATCTGATGTTAACGATATTTTAAAAATCTCTCTGCGTGTTAAGACTTTTGTATTGATCAACTTACTACAAAGTTAATTTTATGATTATCGAATTCATATATTTTCAGTCTTTTAAAATGGTTTGATCAAAAATAATAATAATGAGTATTTGAAATTTTGAATAATGATTTATTGATGAAACTATCTGGTGGGGTTGACTAACAGCTGGTCTGTGCCAGGGCCCGTTCAAAGTTGGCAAGTTTGTAGATAGGCTCATCACTCTTGCTACCCTTTGTAAACCTTCCACCTTCCATTCTGTCGCTAAAAGGATAAGACTTAACATAGGACAAATTTAGGTATCTTTGGAAATATTCCTAAACTACTTCAAATGTTTCAAATTATAAAATTATTATTAATTTTTAAAAGTTAATTTGAATTTTTTTTAAATTTAAAATAATTTATTAAAAATTATGAAATAATAAAATTTACAATGAATAATATTTTTTAATAGTTTATAATATTTATTATTGTATTAATTAAAAAATTTTTTTAAAATTTCTATAAATTTTAAGTTTAAAAATTTATTAAATTATTTTAAAAATTAATAATAATTAAATAATATGAAAACGGGGAGTATCAAATTGATTTATGTAAGAAGTAGCATGTGAGATGTTTGGGATGGTGACAATTCCTCTCTTCAATATTCACTTCCTTTTTGTGTTCTCCTCCGGCCAACTCTCTAATTTCAACTTCTTGCATTTATTTTAAGGGCCCGTGCATCTATTGTGTTTATCACTATGTTCTCTCTCTCCTCCCACAAAAAAAATATCTCATTTATAAATCAATAATGTTAAAAAGAATATATTTATATTTTTTGTTTTTTTCTAAATATAATAAAATGTTAATTTAGTAGTTTGGTACAGTAAACCATGATAACCTTGTGTTATTTTATAATACTACTATTACTGAGAAATTCTTTTTGTAAAATTTGATAAGTGAAACTCTTTTTATAAAATAGATAGAGTAATAATCCGATAAATAGAGAGATTTTCTTAATTTCCTCTAAAGATTTCTAAATGCAATACTACTTAAAATTCTACTTCAACATAAACGTACTAATTGATACTTCTTATTTTTATAAAAATAAAAATAAAAAATTCTTTTAAGCGCTTTCCAAAAACAGTTTAATTATCAAATAACCACTTTGAACTTTTTAGAACTGTCTTCTCTGAAAGTAAATTTGAATGCTTAAAAGAAATTCCAGATCAGCTTGCAAGTGAACTATCATGATGAACAAAACTGTTCAATGTATCTGACCAGTTAGTCCACGTCCATGCATCGAGCTGGGTCTCAACTCTCCTAATCGAAGTACTCTCATCAACCCTAGCTATATATATATATATATATATGTATATATATATATATATATATATATATATATATATTTGCGGCAATATTAAATAAGAAAAACAAAAACAATAGATACTGTGCACACGAATGGACGAGGACTATCCAGCGCCAGTGAGAATGTATATATATATATATATATATATATATATATATATATATAATTGTAAGAAGAAAAAAGAACATTTGGAATAGAAATTAAAGTGTGGTGACAATAATAATCACGTACTTATAATTCCCAGAATCAATCATTTCAGCCTATATATATTACTACAATGATTGATTACCAGAAACGTAATCGACCGGCCCCAACATAAAGGGGATGGTGTCAAAGAAAGGAACAAGTGATCATTATCAGG
The DNA here is from genome assembly GCA_020205605.1 of Panax ginseng. Classification (NCBI taxonomy): domain Eukaryota; kingdom Viridiplantae; phylum Streptophyta; class Magnoliopsida; order Apiales; family Araliaceae; genus Panax; species Panax ginseng. The sequence continues at coordinate 136,904,279 of CM035138.1, forward strand.
ACCCCTTTCCAGGGGCGCCACCAGTTGAGTTGTTACCTAACACAAGTTCAAACAAATTAATACAATTGTAATATTTGATCATTTGAATAAAATATATTTGAGAAGATAATAACTTAAAATTAAGTTAATATATAGGCATTTGTTTTTAATTTGTAAGATTAAAAGTTGTACGTACGGTACTAATTAAACCACGCAGATGAACACATATTAAGTACTATATAATTTAATTACTAGATCTAGATAATTAAGTAATTACTAGCTTGAAATGAATGATGCATGAATGTTTTAGTTACTCTAATTATGTACTCTTATCTGAACAATGCATGATGCATGTTTAATTTATGTACTACAATGTTTATATAGTAAAACTTTGATTTATTGATATATATATATATATATATATATATATATAGTATATATGTACAATTACATGAACTATATAACATGGAGAATTAAAACATGACATATATAGTTCTAATTCAGAAAGTAAGACTACGAACTGCATGTTTTCACCAATGTTAGAGTTAATGCACGTAAATTTGATATCGGTATTAGACTAGAACTACGAATTACGTACATAAACTGTTGGAAATATATATTAATGTTGGGAAAGTGGTACGTAGGGGAATGAAAATCGAAATCTTTGGAGACTGATCAAGGAGATGGACCTTGATGTCCTGATAAAGGCCAACAATCTACCAGTACTCACGTAGTAAACCTAATTACAATATATGCATGTTCTCACACGTCCAGTACGTACGCGAAAACACCCGGAAAATTACTCTTCTTAACCCCCCCGCCCCTATATATATACCCCTCCCCTGTTCACATTTCCTAATTCCTACTGTAAATCTCCACATCTTCAACACCTCATTTCTTCAGAAATATATTATGGGCTTAAGGAAATCAAACAGATTGGCACAATCGGCTGTTGTGAAGCAAATATGCTCCATATTGGGAAAGAAACACATGGGTAGTAGTACTTATGATGATGAAAAATTAGGGCAGAATAATATTCCCCATGATGTGCCAAAAGGCCACTTTGTAGTTTATGTTGGAGAAAACAGAAGCAGATACATTGTTCCTATTTCATTCTTGGGTCGACCAGAATTCCAAAGCCTTCTTGAACTAGCTGCTGAAGAATTCGGGTTCGATCATAACATGGGCCTCACCGTTCCTTGCCATGAAGATGCTTTTGAAGCCCTAACCTCCTCAATGTTTTCATAATATATTGAACTACTGTATCATGAAGCTGCTCGATCATATAGATCACCTCTTCTGGGGCGGCTTAATTTATTTTTATTTTTTTGGGATCATTTAAACTAACTGAAAACCCATATATATATATATATATAACTTCATGAGATTCAGATTTGTACAAATATCTTAAATTTAATTTGATTTTTTGTCACCCCGTTCATTTAATCACGTACTGTCGATCTACATATATCAGTTGGTTTTTGAAGAACATATATGGATCAATCATTAAATGATCCTAAGCTATGAGTCAACTTGGATATTTGAGGCTGTACATTATACAATTGTTATAAAAAAATAATTGCGTAAATTGCAAAGTTGTACATGGTTAACACTGAATTATAATATACACTACATTTTACAAATAACTAATATTTTTCAATCTTATTATTTAATCACAGAATTAATGTTCTAATTTTTTACAAATGCACATGATTGATTTATTTTGACAAAAATTAGTTAGAGCTGAGGGAATAATTTGCTTTGACCAATTTTCCAAAAATTAAAATATCTACTTTGTTATTGCAAAAGTTGAAACAATATCGTCTATATTATAATTCATGAGTGTCAATTTGAGGGGACACTTTAGTAGTTTGTGCTAAAAAATTAAACAAAAGTGACTTAAATACACTTTAACTTTAAAAAAATCACTTTTTACGCTAATGTTTTATATTTAAGACATTAAACTTTAATGTCTCTATATTTCTATAAATAAAACATTTTAACTACTGAATTAAACATTTTTTATCGGAATAAATCACGTGACTCAAAATAGAAGAGTAAATAAGTCTTTTAAGGGGTAAAAATAATATTGTTTATATTGTCTCCAATTTTTCTTTACTTTTCTTTTTCATCACATTAATCACGTGATCACAATTTTTTGTGTTTTTAAAGATATTTAAGATCTTTTATCAAACTGAAAATTAAATTATGTTTTAAGAGTATATATCTTTTATATTGGCTTCAAAAAAAATCAATTTTTTCATAACACACAAATGAGGTGCCTACAATTTTTCTGTGTTTTCAAATATATTTGGAATGATATTACCCAAAATACTCTCTCATGCATTAGGACTAATTATTACTTGTCGGTGACCAAAATGTTTAATTTATAAAAATTTAAAAATATTAAGGTTCAATATTTTAAAGTTAAAATATCAGAGTTTAAATTGTAAAAAGTGGAAAACTTTAAATTTTAAAGTGTATTTAAGCTTTAAAAATATATAACAATGGTGCGAAAATTAGTAGATCAGCTGGTCCAAATCCAATGAATAAAATTCCATTTTGATGATCGTGTTAATATGTGTTCAAGGAATAAAATTAGTGAATATTATATGCATTAACAGTTCCAATTTAAAATTTAAAGGAAATTTCAGTGCTAGAAAAGACAAACTACTTAATTAATTCCACCAGGTGGTCCTTTAAAGTCAGAAAAATCAAAAAGTGTCCTTCACACGTTGAAATTTAACTCTCATATATTGAATTTAAATTTTCTGGTGAGAAAATAACTATCTCAACAGTCAAAAAATTTGATATTGATAGATAATAATTTGATATTATATATATGGGTATATAATCATAAAAATTTAGATAAATTAAGATTTAATATATTAAAATTGAAATAGTGAGATTTAAAATCTAAAATACGAAAATTTTAAATTGTATTCAAGCCTAAAGCTAGACAAGCAAATTAGCCATTTACTAGTAGTAGGGTGTTTTGCTTGATATTAAAGACTAACAGATGGTTTGCTCCCAAAAAATAAAAAATAAAAAATAAAATAAAAAGACTAACAGCTGGTCTGGGCCAGGACCTGTTCTTAGATGGGCTCTTCTCTTAGTAGTTAGTACCCTTTGTAAACCTTCCATTTTGTCGCTAAAAGGATGAGACTTAACGTACACAAATTTAGGTACCTTTCACTATTTTATATATAACTAAATACTACGTGGTTTTATATTTTTTATTCTTGATCTAGTTAAGTTTAGTTGTGACAAGTCACATATTTTTTTTTCTTTTATATATGTCTTTTCTA